>ML975273.1:165747-177460 GCA_010015605.1 Decorospora gaudefroyi
TTTTTTTTTTTTTTTTTTTTTTTTTTTTTTTTTTTTTTTTTTTTTTTTTGAATTTCAAGCAAAAGAGCGTATAGCATATGCACATTTCCCATTGAGGACACTTGCATAGCCTTTATCTGATTACCAATTTTCGTTTCTTTTTTTCGAGACCAAGAGAGAAAAAGCACACATGTAAGGCCGTTCCGTGATTTCTTGTAGCGAAAAGCCAGAAACGACGCGAACATGTTGCAACCGGTCGATGATTTTTCATTGCCATATTCCATTGCAGGGCGCGCAGACATGGATTTGTACATAGCTATTCTCGAGAGCCTTTTTTTTGGCGAAAAGATGGGGACGTCGCAAGTAGGATTGGTGTCTTGGGCGTTTCCAGTGCCATGATGAGGACGAGCTTCATAGCATCGCACACATTAAAGGTAGTGTCGAGAGGTCCCATATTGTAAGGTGCGTAGAAGTGGATGTAGACATGGCCATGGCAGGAATCTAGTTTTTTTGTTGAAAAGATGTGGAAGCCGTAAAGCTTTGTTATTGGTGTCCGTTATGGGTTTTAGAAGCAGGGCAGAGAGAACAGCAATCTCCCTATGTGCTGTGCTTTCCTTTTTGATTTTTGAGAAGGAAAAGCGGTGTGTGTGTAGGAGAGAGGGTATGAGTCGTCCATTGCAAGCCGGGCAGAAGTTGGTGTAGACATAGCCATGGCAGGAAGCTTTTTTTTAACGGAAAGATGCAGAAGTCGTAAAGCTTTATTATTGGTGTCCGTTATTGGTTTTAGAAGTAGGGCAGAGAGAATAGCCATCTCCCTATGTGCCGTTGTTGATACGGCAAAGGGAAGGTTGAATCAAGTAACGGTCGTTGCAACGAGTTGAGGTAGATGATTGATTGATTGAAGCAGCGAGGTTGCCCCTCGCACAGGAAGTACAGCTTGCGCACGGGCTACCTGATTATGTAATCAGGTGCTTTCAGTCTACGTACGTACAGTGGCCCGATTGCCAACAGCCGTGCTTTCCTTTTTTTAGTTTTGAGAAGGAAAAGTGGTGTGTGTAGGAGATAGGGTATAAGTCGTCTATTGCAAGCCGGACAGAAGTGGGTGTGGACATGGCCATGGCCATGGCTGGAAGCTTTTTTGGTTTTTTGGTGAAAAGATATGGAAGTCGTAAAGCTTTATATTGGTGTCCATCAAGGTTTTTAGAAGCAGGGCAGAGAGAACAGCCACCTCCCTATGTGCCGTGCTTCCCTTTTTTAATTCTTAAGGAGGAAAGTGGTGTGTGTGTAGGAGAGAGGGTATAAGTCGTCCATTGCAAGCCGGACAGAAGTTGGCGTCGACATGGCCATTTTCGAAGATTGTTCTTTTTTTTTTCTTTTTGGCGAAAAGAGGCGGAAGACGCAATCATCGGGCGAATAAGAGGCGGTTTTTTAGAAACAGGGGCAGAGACGACAGGCATGGACTGTGGCCTTCTGTTTTTGATTTTTGAGAAGTAAAAGTGTGGTCTACAGAAGGGAAGGTACGAGTAGTGCAAGCAGAGGTATATATACGCCTCCAGCCCTTCGATGACGGAGACACGCGTGTACTAGCTAACTAACTGTTCGTTTGATCAACGGCGACAACGCCGCGGAAGGTCTCAGATACCAAGCTCCCGCGGGACAATAGCACCCCAGTTAGAGCCATCATCGTGCCCTCGTTTCGTACGACTTCTACGCTCTATTCCCCGCGAAAGTATCCGTGGTCCCGTCCCCCCAGTTCCTCAACACGATAACCTATCTATCTCTTCTCCCTGATTGTCCCACCAGGCCCCCTACCAAGACCTCTTTGCAATCCAGTGTCTTCGCCAAAGCCCATGAAGCTGTCTCTAACAGGTGCAGGCCCGGGATTTGGTCTACTGTAGTTATTACTGACTGCGTTTGGCGTCATGTACATCTGCGGCGGTGGCGGTGGCCACAGGTCTTGTGTCGAGACATTCGTTTGTTTCGGCGCCTGAGCTATCATGGGTGGGCGCGGTGAGCTCAAAGGGTCGAAAAGATCCGAGGATGGGCGGCGCTCGTCGTAAGGATCGGACGATGGTTGTTCGTAGTCGGAAGCACGTTGATACGTTCCGTACATAGCAGGATTGTAGGTGTATCCGCCAGTTTTTGGATTGTATATCCCACGTTCCTGATAGTTGACTCGTTCCTCAGGGCTCAAGAAGGGGCCCTGGCGCGGTGCGGGGCTGGCGCCTGGCGAGCTGATGCTTCCTTCTTTGCGGACGTTGAAAGGCGTACTGATGCCGACGTCTTCAAAGCCTTTGAGCTCGTCCGTCTTCCGCTGTATGAGTCGGGGCTTGCTAACTGCTAGGTTTCGCGCAGGCGGTGGATCCTTTGCATCGAAGCCGAATGTGCCCATGGTATCCACTCTATCTTTTTCCCGTTCCTCAGATGTCATGATGCGCTCAACACCCGCGGCCTCCTTCTTAGCAACATGCTGTTCTAACCACGCCCGGATGCCAATAAGAGCTGTTGCGCTGATCTGGAGCATGAGCAGGAAACTCAACAACCCGGCCGTAGAAGCCGAGGTTAATATTGCATCGACAATGCAAAGTGAGATGGCGCGAAGGGTGGAGAAGCCTTGCAAGACCGCGAACTGACCAAGGCCAAGGAGGAGCTGTGTCAGAATGCCGCTGATGAGATAGATGCGTTGCGGCGTTTTGGCGAGTGCGATTGGTCCCTTGATGCCAGCAAAGGCGGACGAGGATGGATGTGGGACGTCGGTGCGTTGACGAACGATGCTGATACAGACAGCTGGCAAGAGAAGGATAAGACAAACCAGACCAATTATCTGTTACAACAATCAGCTTTACTGAGGACGGAGAGTTCAACAAAGCTTACGCCATGTGTATCCCTAAAGTGACTCGCACTACCCATGCCGATGATGCCGAGGACGATCCCAGCGATACCAAAAATGGCAAAAACCAGCAAGAAGCCCATGCGCCATTTCTTGTTCTTCGATTCGTTGATGGGGAAGCCGACGAGGACGGAGAAGCGCGATACTACACCCAAAACAAGATAAAGCGGTAGAAAAATAAGGAAAGCAAGGACAGAAAAGAGCACTAGATAGCACAAGTCAGTCATATCCGAAATTGCAGCTAAACGTTGGATGTTAACTTACCATGTAACCCTGTTAGCACAGCAAAGGGCATGAGCGCCAGGCCATTGACCTTCAGACTCTGACTCTGAATTACGATCTCAAACATGTTGCCCTCTGATGAAAGTGTAATCGGCCCTCGAGGTAGAGCTTGCAACACTGTCGATTCGAGAGGTACACTCATGGCCATGTCCATCATGCTTGCTTCGGCTTGGGACGCCGCCATGGCACCGAAAGCCACCGATGCGATACCGCCGATACCTTGGCATGTGAGAGTGTCGAGTACTTTCTGGGCAGCCACTTGTGCTGTACCGGCATCAATTGCTATGGGGATTTGGCTGGCGCCGTTCTCTTGGGCTTGACGTGCAGATATCGCGTTGTATGCGACTTTGGTGGATAAGTACGTAAACAGATAAATCAAAGAGCAAAGACTTACCTACACCGACTTGCTGAATTCCGTGGCCAACACTGCGCTTCTGCATGGGCTCGGAAACGGTGGAGTTGTTCGTCAAGTTTCTCGCAATCTCAGCAACGAGTAGTGTCGCTTTTCCCGTAAGACCTCGCGCAAAGCCAACAGCAAAGCCGTCCATCGAGTCATTGAACTGTGTCGAGGGCAGGACTGGCACGTTATCAAACGCGTCAAACGGGACGTTACCACTGATGAGATTCTTGATGCCACCAACAGATGACATGGCGCTCATAACGCCTTCAATCGTACCTCTGGCAAAACCCTCCGCTGCCTTGGCACCATCGACGTCTTTGAACGCTTGTGGTGTGTTCGCCATGATGAATTCCTGAGCTTGCTGAATTGCGGTGCTGTTCATAAGAAGGTTGGAGAAGAGATTCTGAGTGAAGCTTTCAGCAGCCAAAGCCGTCTGCTCCTCATCACCTGTTGTGTTGCCAACAAGCGTTGGTACTGCATCTGCAGACTTGAGGTTCAATCCGATGGCCACGCCCATTCCTATGCCAGCACCGGCTCCCACTGCTAAGGGACGGAGCATGCCTTGAAAATTGAGTGTATCGGGAAAGACGGTGCCGACCGTGCATAAGATGGTTGTCAGGTTGCTACCTTGGACGAAAGATTGACTCAGGCCTTTGGAAAACGACTCCACAGCTTCGGGTATGTTCCCCATATCCGTTGTGTCGTTCAGTGGTTGTCGTTTCAGCATCCGAGTTGACGTTTGGTCGCTTGCTCTCAAGCCGAGACCGTCCCTTGCACCTTTCCCCAGGCCCATACCAGCTGCTGCTGCGATTTCGGGAATTTGGTCCATGAGCGTCGAGGCACCCAAGATGTTTCCCAGACTCTTCATCATCGATTGAATGTTCAAGTTCGATGCGATCGGCATTGCAAGTCCAAGGCCGAAATTACCGGCAAGATTTTCAATGCTCATCCCATCAGATGGCGCAAATTGCTCCTGTGTTAATCCAAGACCTAAGGCAGTGCCATTTCCGATGCCAGATCCTAATGCGTAGGTAGCGAGGCCGAGCGACACGTTGGTGTTTTGTAGAGATGGCGAGATTTGCCCACCTAATCCATACCCAAGGTTTTGCGCGGCGAGATTGACTCCAGTCGCTGAACTGTTGTAGGCAGACGCGACTCTCGTAGCTACGGCGCTAGCTTCTTGTATGTCACTCAGGTTAAGAGCCGTCGTGGCGCCCATGCTAGTCTTCGTCAGTCTGATCTAGAACGATGCAAAATGCCACTCACCCCAGCCCAATGCCCAGAAACAGAGCTGGTGTATCAAGGGAGCCGGCTATTGAGTCTCTAAGACTGCTTATGAGGCCGTTCATCCCATTCGTCGAGTTTAGGCTTCCAGCACCCGTTAAGTTTCCAACACCTTGGCTTATGTCGTCCATTATGCCCCGCCTCCTCAGCTCAGATTGGCGCACATGCTTGGCTGCATTTGAAATATTGCTCCCAAAACTTTTCAGACTATGCAGCCGAAATCGCTCTCCGAGGTCAGTGGATGACAGTGCGATCGATTCAGTAAGTGAAAGTAGCGCGCCGCGAAGACGAAGATCCTGATTAAGAGCATCGATTGTCGGGGCTGAGAAGATTGTAGTGAGGCTTTTCGGGTATCGTTCGCTGTGACTGAAATTCGGTCCGCCAAACCAGAAACTGACCGATGAGTAGAGAAGGAATGCGATCGCAGACAATACCAACGCTAGGTACCAGACCTGCTTTCCAGAAGCAAACGTGAACATTATTACATACAGAAATTAGAGTATCTCGAAAGAAAGGTAAAGGAAGATGAACGTGTAGCAGTCTCAATGGCGCTGACCTGCCATGGCACAGATGAAAGAGTTCCTGGGAACCCGGGAAAGGACGAAACATCCATAGATGTCAAGCATCGTGTACGGTATGCTAGCGACTGGATGTTGACGATGTTTGAAACATCCTAGTCGTGAAACCAAAAGCGCACTAACCTCATGTCGAGCGCGTAGTATAAGAACAACGATTGGGCGACCACCCAAATTAGAATGTATGGATCATTCTCGACAATATTCTTCTGAGATTTACGAAAAATAAATCTTTTGCCAACCTGGAAGGAGTGTTGCACTAAACGTGCACATGGCTTAGGTGTCTTTCGAGAGAGAAGCGCAAAACGGTTTCAAGTTAGCTGATCCGATCGTGGCGAAAGCTACCAAAGCGAAACGCGGCCAGAAGCAGCATCTACCTTGCCTCTTTGATTGTTTCCCAGGTTGTCCCGGATAATGTGAGCTTCGCGGACGGAGCCAGAGCCGTGTATGTTTGCGACGACGCTGAAACATGGATAGGTGACAGCGAGTGAGGATGCAAATAAAAAGTTGTAATGGTGAATTCGACAGCACCAAGTGAAACGCGATCCTTGGACCATGACATGGAACGCACAAATGTTTAGAGACCAAATATGGCAAAGAGCGTGGACGTTTTCGCGACCTTTGAGGTAGGAAAAGGGCGGTTTTGGTGGCTGCACGATGACTAAAGGTATGAGTAATCTCGTGTCGTCTGTGCCGAGATCCTGATGCGTGTACCCTGAGGGGCAGGCAGCATTCCTCACAATAACGATCCATCTCTTCTTCACAAGAGTTCCACGTGTTCCGCTATATTTTGCCATATAAGAGACGCCAGATTTCCCCTTTATGTTGTCATTATTAGCGCATACTGCACTAAGAGGGTGTCTCTCGCCGCAGAGGCTTGCGTCGCTGCATTGCAATCGTTCTCTCAGGATGCAGGAATAGTGCAATATAGCAGCGCGGAGGTCCTTGTGGTATTTTTTACCTATAATAACCGGGCCCAAGGCTGCTATCCGTAGAATTTCCCGCGAAAAATGAGTAGACTTGCGTTGTGTAATTGTATTCTCCACATAACTACTGCTGCTTTTCACATACGACGGAAAGTAGCAAGAGCGTAAAATGCGAGCAATTCCCTTGACTACGACATCTGATTAGCTACTAGGTATGACAGGACTACGACATGCCGTTGTTGAGTCTTAGTTGAGTTAACTGCTCGCGTTTTACACCCCTGCTATTTTCTGTCTTATGTGAAATCCAGCAGTACAGACACGCTTATCTTGCACTTTTTGTGCACTGAGAGGCGTTCACAACCAAAGACTGAAAGTCAGAAGGATTACATCTTGCTTACATCCTGATAGGTACCCACCACCGTAAGATCATCTTTTCCCTGTCATCCAATATCAGTAAATGGCCTTACTTGTACCAATCATCGCCGATCGCTTCTACACCAAAGCCGGCTTCGAACCAGGATATACGAAAATCTCTAGTGACATTGAAAATGATCCTACACGCTTGGTGGCATATTTTTCAAGGTTACACAAGAGTCGGGTAAGCGTGCATATCAACGCCCGAAAGCCACCCGGTAATCTTCAATCAACAATATATTAAAAGCTTATGCTCAACAGCACATGCATCACACGGCATTCTTTTCCTGGGAATTAAGGTCCTAGGCAACGCGCATGGGCGATTTTGATGTAGAGTATCTATATGCGCCACTTGATTTTCTCACCCATCCTTTCCAATATCTTTTTCCCACATCCTCCAACACCCACCACAACCACCAAAAATGTGGGCGATCCCCCTCTTACTGCTTTCTCTCACGGGTCACGCCGTGAGCCAGCCTGGCGGCCCCATTCCCATCCCCCCAATGCTCCGTTTCCAATGTTCTCAACTCGTAGTCGATCGTCTCGACCCACTCGTGAACCCAGGCTCAATCCCATCGCCGCACCTCCACCAGATCGTAGGCGGCAACTCCTTCACCGCGTCCATGGACCCCAGCACACACGATCTCGTCACCGAATCCACATGCACGAGCTGCACCTTTTCCGAAGACTTTTCCAACTACTGGACCGCAGTATTGTACTTCCGTGCACGCAACGGGACGTATAAGCGCGTACCCCAATTCGTTTCCGAGTTCTTGACTGGCAACGCGGGCATTACCGTGTACTATATCCCCGATACGGAGAACTTGGTCAATACGACGGCGTTCAGGCCTGGATTCCGTATGCTGGCTGGCGACGCGGCGGCCAGTACGCCGGTAGTTGGGGCGCGCAAGACGTGCCATCGGTGTATGCCTGAGACGGGAGACTTTGGGAGCCTCAGTTGTGCGCCGCCGGACGATAAAGCGCTTCCCAAGACGCCTTGTCTAGGTGGTATACGCTCTACTGTTACTTTTCCGACTTGTTGGGATGGCGTCAACTTGGATAGTCCGGATCATATGAGTCATGTGGCTTATGCGACGGGCGCAGCGGAGACCGATGTTGGTCCGACTGGTACATGTCCGGAAAGTCATCCTGTAGTGATACCTCAGGTGATGTATGAGGTTATGTGGGACGTCAGTATCTCCGTCTTTTTACGAATCTTTTTACTGTTTGAAGTATTGGCTAACCCTGGAGGCACATCGCAGACCCGACCCTTCAATGATCCGGAGATCTGGCCCGAGGATGGCTCGCAGCCATTCGTCCTCAGCACTGGCGAC
This sequence comes from Decorospora gaudefroyi, assembly GCA_010015605.1. Lineage (NCBI taxonomy): Eukaryota > Fungi > Ascomycota > Dothideomycetes > Pleosporales > Pleosporaceae > Decorospora > Decorospora gaudefroyi. The sequence goes on from ML975273.1 coordinate 173,832, forward strand.
GAGTAAGACGCGCCACCTAGCAACTCTAACCCATCCACGCACTAACCACAGACCTGGTAGGACTGGATATTCGCAGCACGGAGACTACGTCTTTGGTTGGAAAGACGACTCTCTCCAACGTGCGATGGATGCCCGCTGCTTCGGCGTCATTTGCGACGTACTGGAGAGCCAGACGACTGCGGAGGCGATGGAATGCAACATACCGAGGACTGTTGTTGAAGACGTCGATGGATGTAAGTCTCCAATGTGATACGGTGACGTCTCATCTAGCTGACACATCTCCTCAGGGCTCACTGCTCTCCCAGGCAAGGACATGGAAAAAAGATCTTAGGGAACGGGGCGTTATTAGTTATTGAACCAGAATTAACACAATAAAATGTAGAGAGAAAGCTCATGTAAGGTGAATGGCCCACGGTATTACCAAGAGAATATAGACGCCAATCCTATTAAATTTTCAGTAGCCCCCGTTGCATTTCAGACCATGCCGCATTCATACCACCAGGCGCACACTTGCAACGAATCATGTACAACAATCGCCAACAATATTCCACCTAAGAGACTAATGTCAATCCAAGCGTGCCGGGACGCACGGTGTAACGGGACGCTTTCTCTTCCAGACCCTCGGAGTGCCCCCAGCGCTCTTGAATACAGACAAGTGCAATGCGCATCTATTCTGCAGCTCTCGTTCTCCCAGCACAGTAGTCTCCGACGCCGAAAAGCGCGTGGTGAACTGTGCTGTCGCCCGTTCTGTTAATGCTGTCCCCGACTGTCCGCTAATATCCCCCTGTTTGTTCGCGATAGTATACCTCTGCAGAGAGCTCGGTGGGCTAGAAAAGAAGCTAAGATAGCAAAGATCAAGATCGCAGCCTCGAAAGGTCGATTTAGGATAGCATGGATACATCCCGGCAGTTTCTCCGCGCAGACGGCAAGATCGTGAAAACGCATCGCACGGGACGTGCACGAATAGTGGTACTTGGTATGCAGTAGCGTGTAGTAGCGTGCTCAGATATCTATGTGCCGGCCCCGTGCAGCTTTGAGCACCCCGACCCAGGAAGCTCTTATTCCCGACTTTGCAGGCAGCTGTTGGTCCAGTCGTGCAACAAGAACGTATCTTTACATACACGACCTACATCCCTACGTACCCTTCCTCGCTAACATGAGTGTCGTAAGACACTACGATGGCAGTCTAAGAAGAACTATTCTTCCACTGGCACCTGCCTATGTGCGCAGTATTCCAGCGCAAGCTGTGAAGTGGCGCGGCGCAGGATGCTCGATGTGCCTAGCATCCGCTCAGCCTGGTCGCATGCACTGCCTCCCCAGGCAGCCTTCACAGCAGCGCAGCGTGAGCTTCCTCTGCCTGCCTCGCTCTGTCGCGACTATGCCTTTCTACTCTCAACACCTCAAAGTCGTTCCCGCCTCGCTGTCCCTAGGCTAAGCTAAGATTGCAAACGCCATGCGGCTTCTCCACAATGACGCACTGGGAAGGCTTGTCTTAACAGACTTCCGCGGCGAGACGATCCCGCCCTATGCCATTCTGTCGCACAGATGGAGCGACTCCGAGATCCTCATCGAAGACATATCGAATAGAACCTACAAGGAGAAGGAGGAAGGCTATCGAAAGCTTCAGTTTTGCGCTGAACGAGCGGCCCAAGACGAGCTGCAGTACTTCTGGATCGACACATGTTGCATCGACAGATGGAACCTGCGCGAGCGGTCGAAAGCGATCAACTCAATGTTCCAGTGGTACAAGAATGCGACACGATGCTACGTCTTCTTGTCGGACGTGTCAGTGTCGACTGCAATAGAGCCGGTCCAACGCAGCGACTGGGAGGCGTTATTCCGTGCAAGCGCATGGTTCACTCGGGGATGGACGCTCCAAGAGCTAATCGCGCCAGTGTTAGTCGAGTTCTTCTCGCGTGAAGGATATCCCATAGGCAACAAAGCATCCCTTGATCATCTACTACACGACATCACTAACATCCCACTCGCTGCATTGCGCAACTGCCCTTTAGACCAGTTCACTACATCCGAGCGAGAGAGATGGGCTAAAAGTCGCGGGACAACAGAAGTGGAAGATGTTGTATACTGCCTACTTGGGATTCTTGGTGTCTCTATGCCCACCGCGTATGGCGAAGGAAAGGAGAGTGCACGACGCAGACTGCAGGCTGAAGTAGAGGCAGCTGCTAACGCACCGTCGATTATCCCGTTCTCACAAAACCCCCGCTTTGTCGGTCGAGAGTCACAGCTCGCCGAGCTAGAAGCCAAGCTCTTCAGCAACGAACAGACCACTACAATGCTAGCGATCGTTGGACCTGGCGGAACAGGCAAGACGCAACTCGCGCTCGAGGTTGTACACAGAACAAGGCAGAACAACAAAAGCTGCTCAATCTTTTGGATGGACGCAAGCGACAAAGATAGTCTCTATCAGTCATATGCAGTTGTTGCGCAGAAGCTTAATATTCCGGGTTGGGACGATGACCAGGCCGACATGAAGCAGCTTGCAAAACGCTGTGTAGTAGAGATTAGTGCGCGGCAATGTTTGCTGATCCTCGACAACACTGAAGAGACCACTCTGCGATCTGGCGGCTCGTCCACGACAGAAGCGGCGGACTTAGCCGACTTTCTGCCGCAGTCTAAGCTATGTTCTGTCATCTTTACAACAACTAGCAGCGACACAGCCCAGGCGCTTGCTTCACAGAACATCATAGCGCTGCGAGAGCTGACACTAGATGCGGCGCTGAGGATGCTGCAGGTCCGCTTGACAAAGCTACTCGCGAACACTAAGCAGCAGGAAGTCGAGCACCTGCTAAAAGAGCTATCGTATCTCCCTCTAGCAGTCATACAAGCAGCGGCCTGTATAAAGGCTAGCGGTATAACGGTGCAAGAGTACCGATCACGACTGGACGATCATAAAGAACTCGCTATCGAGCACAGCGATGACTCGTCTGAGGACAGACTACAAGATTCTGGCGTAAGAGATCCTGTAGCAGCTACACTTTCTCTCTCAATAAATCAAATCAGCAATAACAATAAGCTCGCTGCAGGTTATCTTTGTATTGCCGCATGCGTCGATCGAAAGGATATCTCGCTCGATCTTCTAGAGGCAACCTCGCAAGCAAGAGAAGATGCTATCAGGGTACTTGATAAGTATGCGCTTATAAACAGGCGGCCTGCTGAGTCCGCGCTCGATCTTCATCGATTGGTCCATCAAGCTCTACGTAAGCGGCTGCAAGTGCAGGGACGGCTCGTACAGTGGACTCAACGCACGATCATACAACTACTCAAAGTGTTTCCGGACAACGATCATGGTAACAGAAGCAAGTGGAGACGCTTACTTCCGCATGCCCAGTATGCTCTGTTACACAGTCTGGCGGATGATAACAACAAAGAAAGAATGCGTCTTGCATCAAAATGTGCCACGACTCTCTTTAGTGACGGACGATATAAGGAGGCTGAGGAGCTGCAGGTGCAAGTGATGCAGACGAGGAAGAGAGTGCTTACCAACGACCATCCTAGCACGCTGACCAGCATGGACAACCTAGCGTCGACGTACAGGAAGCAAGGGCGATGGAAGGAGGCTGAAGAGCTGTTGGTGCAAGTGATGCAGACGATGAAGAGAGTGCTTACCG
>ML975273.1:177860-191096 GCA_010015605.1 Decorospora gaudefroyi
GGAAGCAAGGGCGATGGAAGGAGGCCGAAGAGCTGCAGGTGCAAGTGATGCAGACCATGAGGAGAGTGCTTAGTGACGAGCATCCTAACACGCTGACCATCATGGCCAACCTAGCGGGGACGTACAGGAAGCAAGGGCGATGGAAGGAGGCTCTCACACTAATGGAAAGATGCTTTCAGCTACGTGAGCAGGTTCTTGGCGAGCAACACCCTGATACACAGTCTTCGCTCAATACGCTAAGTGACTGGCGAGCGGAGTGTGAGTTAATTCATAGTGAGACAACTTTATGATATCGCCGCTATCTGTAGATGGTAAAGTCAGATGTCACAGACTACATAAGCAGGACTTTCAACGGTATGCTTTTATGCAGCGGTGGCTTCTACTAATTATAACAACTTTGATCCGCTCACCACGGCGGATCCATGCAAAACAATAATGAACCTATGTAAGAAGCGAGCCTAGAGGGTGGCTGTCTGCAACGCACGCGTGCACGCCTGAAAGAACAGTTGCCTGTGATCCGCGAATAAGAGCTGTTTGAGGCAATGAGCTTAGCTTAGGGTCGCAGTTCCTAGCCACAGTGCGCAGAGTGGCCACACAGATATCTCAGCACGCTACTACAAGCTACTGCATGCCAAGTACCGCTAATAGCGCACGGTCTGTCAACCGTGTCTCAATGATCTTGCTATCCGCGCGGAGAAACTGCCGGGATCCTCACTCCCTATCCTAAATCGACCTTTCGAGGCTGCAGTCTCCACCTTTACCATCTCGGCTTCTTTCCTAGCCCACCGAGTTCTCGACAAATATGCACTATCGCGAACAAACAGGGGTGTGCTAGAGGAGAGTCGGGGACTGTGTTGACAGAACGAGCGACAGCGTAGCTAATAATGCGCTTTTTGGTGTCGGAAGCTGATAGGCTGCAAAAACGAGGGCTTTACAATAGATTCACGCTGGACCTGGTAATTTTTAGACGTGGTGAGAAGATTCCGAGCGCCTGAAAGAGAAAGTGTCCCGTTACACCGTGCGTCCCGGCACGCTTGGATTGACGTTACACAACCTCATGAAACCCAGTCAAACAAAGACAGAAAACGAAAACCGGATCCTAAGGAAAGCGGAGCCGAGTATATCAACCCTAGGTAGTATCCGCGAAGCGGCCGTCCGCCTTGTACGAAGGCGGATTCTCGTACCGTGGCAGTGTCTCCACAGACTCGTGCGCGCTCTCACGGACACCTTGTCGACGAAGAGCCGAGTGAACACCATGACGCCGTTGAGAGCCTCGGGGCTGAGTAGTGCCAAAGACATGCACGTCCTCCTCGCCTCCTTCAGACACGCTACGCCGCAGCGACAAGCGAGTATGAACTTGCGTAGGGGCTGTGACGGAAGCTTCGCGCTGGGCCAAAGGATCCTCCACTTCGTAATCGGGTGACGGAATTGTAGGATCGAGAGGGTAGACCGGCGTTCATCCGGATGGTGCAGCTGCAGTTGGACGGCTCTCGCCATAAACTGGAAGCTCATAGCCTTGTGTCCTAACAGTTGCTTGTGGTCTTCGTCGCCCGCAGTTCATCAATGCTGTAACAAACCAGATGAGGAAGGCAAAGGCGATGACGGCGCCGATCGCAATGATGGTCAGGTGTGGCCCATCGATATGGCTGTCCACGCTGCTGTCTGGTAGTTGTTGTTGAGCCATAGTGTACGCGCTTCTTGATCGATACTGATGTTCGTCGAGGTCGCGGTTGTTGGTTGAGTAGTCGAGGGTTGACAGTAGTGGATGGAAACTCGATGCTGAAGATTTGTAGTTGATTGATCGAGCTTTAAGTGTTTTCGGGTATGTATGGTACGTGATCTAGGTGACGCTATATATGGCCCTTGGTGTGTTATGGGCCGAGCTCAGACTTGTTGTCGAGGTGAAGGGCATGCTGGCGGGATTTCACGCAAAACCTGACGCATTGACTGAAATAGAGAAAGTTTGCTAGAACAACGGATAAATCCGTAACAGCTAATTCACGCCTGCCTCTCTGACTGCTGTCATGATGATATATTACTCGGTGCTACTTCCGCTGCCGCTTTTCCTCCTGTGGTGTTTGAGTGGATCCGAGCTGTTGCTGAGACGGCGATTGGAAGAAACGAGAGGCGGAGGAAAGTAGCTAGACTCATCCTCGACGGCGAAGCGTAGCGGTGTCCGGGCTCGGCTATGGACAGGACTCATCCGAAGTGCCTCTGGACTGAAGTTGTGGCGCTGGCTCTGGGTAGCGCCACCTGTGAGACTCCGCTTGTGTCTCCGAGTAGGAACTTCGGCGGGCAGCTGGAGCCTGGAGTTGATGCCCATCCACAAAGCCTCCTCGTCTTCGTCTCCGGGTAGTCTCCAGCCTCCCACGCCTTCAAAGTCTCTCGTCAACTCGCTGGTGCTGATGAGAGCTGTGAGGGAGTTGTTCTTGTGAGGAAGGCGCGGGGTTTGTGCCGAGGGTACGACTGTCTCCTGCGAAGACGCTGTGCTCACGGTGCTGCTGCGACGATGGCGCTGGCGGGTTGGCGATGGTCGTGCTGACGAGGGCGTAAGAGGGGACCGATACCGTGAAGCAAGCTTGGGCGGCGAAGGAGAGAGCCAAGCGCCTACAACAGCCAGGGCCAGCTGGACATAGACGATCAACGCGCGAAAAGAGAGGAGCGAAACTGCGATCGAAGTGGTGACGGCGGCGACCATGGCGAGCGGAATCGAAATGGATAGCAAAACAAAAGGTGCAATCGCGTATATAGGGTTCCACATGTTGATCTCGACACTCGACGACCCTATCCTTAGCAACATTTCGTCGTCGACCCGCAGTGTTGAGTGTTGAAGAATGATGGAACGACAGGTCGCATGTGAAAGTTGCGGGGAACGCCAAGCTCAACCACCGAATGTGACGTCCGCAATCCACAGGTTCTAACAAAGGCGCTCAATCCGATTGTCAAGCTTCGCAACCAGAACATCTCTTGCACTGGTCTTCTTTGTGCATTCAATCGAACAGGGTTATCTTCGCGTCTTGTGAGTGCTGGCAGCCTCCCACACCAATCGCCGCTAGGTAAACCGCCTCGCCGTGCTGCGTGCTGGAGCGATACCAATCCCGATTAATACAGCACCGAGAGATGTACCCTTGAAGATGCTTTCGTACTGCTCGATTTTCAGTCGAGTACTGTATGGTTGGCGCTTGACGCGTAAGAAGGTCGCTCCGGTGACGGCTAGCCAGGCCCCAAAAAGGATCTCGTATCGGTAATTTTCCAGCGCTGATTCCGAAGCCTTGTTAGACATGGTGCGAGAACGATTTGTATGAATATGGTAGGACGAAAATGCGATGCGATGAATCGTGCGAGCGGGCGGGGGACTGTGATGTTAGGGTGAATGATACCATGACGTCGTCAGCTCTCGCCACTTCCATCACTCTCGGCTCACGAGACTTACCGCCATTGTCAGCCCATCCCAACACATCAGGAAAAAACGCAAACCATGGACACTTTCATTCTGAGACTTGGTTGTTATGAAGGCACAATGTTCTTTTTTCTTTGTTAGTATTCTTTTCATGTCTCATCTTCCCCAATCGAGTATGGTCAACTCAAAGAGCAGCAGAAGAATTCTTTGTTTATGAACAAGCTCTCTCATTTCAGGTATATCACGAGAATTTACCCGCCAGGATAGAATCTACATTCTCATAGAATACTCCGATCGTTGCAGACAGATAACATTCTATCAGCGTCCTGTAAACAACCCATCGGCCTCGTCACATCTACCAATCTCAATCTCGATTGTGAAAAGCGCTGGCTCTGCATTGGTCAACATGACATTTTCTGCTAATGTCACCCTTGAATCAACCACTAAGCCTGATGTAGCGGTAATTGTCCCGCTGGTTGTGGTTGTCGTGCTCATCGTTATGATCATCATCGCACTTGCACTCTCACCAAAGGGTTCCATACAGAAGCTGGTGACACGAATCACACGCCGCTCACGAACCCCCATTCTACCTCTAACCGAGCTACCACAGCCTGAGCCGACATTCATTCAACGCCATCTCGAAGGTCTGCGTAAATGGCAAAAGCCCACCGGCCCTCCCGCGCCTGCTTCGCAGCCATCACTGTTGTGTGACGGAATCCAAATGGCAGACTTGCCTGCCCTTAGCAAACCTTCACCAGTAGCTCGTCCACCCAACCGTCCGACTTATCAGCAATGGAAAGAGCGATACCAAAATCGTAGTCCAACCGCTGATGAGCGGCACCGCTATGCCCGCGAAAAGAAAACACGGGTTCCGAACAACGGGCAATACTGGAGGCGAGTGTATGAGGAACTGCAGACCCGGAGGCCATGGTGGGAGAAGCTGAAAGAAAAGATGGGATTCTAATGGAAGCACAGCTTGGTGCAATACCCTGTAGCAGACTTGCTATCAATCCGATGGATCAATCCAATCTGATTGATCTGATTGATGAGTAATCAAATCAGATCAATCAGTTTTCGCCGTCTCGTCTCGTCAGATAGATCAAATATACTCGTCTCATCTGATTGAATTATCTGAGTAATCTGAGTTCGGCTGTATGGCTGTATATATAGCTCGTGATGGCGATTTGTAGGTATCGATAGTGCTCCGGATTATAGATTTTCCGGGACTGTCTGATCCCAAACAACGCGTCTACACAGTAGATAGCTAGCAAAGCCTATCGCAACACTGTTTTCTTATGTTTCAATGCCTCCCCCGCAGTCAAACTTTTCTTTACAACGCGTTGTCGAACGCGATTGACACGCCTTGCCGTCGCCGCCGTCCTCTATCGCGCCTACTGTTGGGGATACACACAGTAACGCTGATCGCAGCGATCTCAACCCGCCAGCTCCTTAACCGCTTGTAGATAAAGCTGAATACGAAGGACTTGATTGGAGGCGCGTACTATTTCTGGAGCGCCGCCAGCTAGAGCACAATGCGCGCGGGAAGAAACCAAGCTGGATATACAACTACGGATGGCCTGTATAGCATAGGAGGATATAGAAGAACTACTGGCTCTGTTAATTGTGCCACCACCTAAGGATGCCGGATACTTATTTCGACGCCGCGAGCACTGGCAACGCAAGCAATCACCTTGCAAAGGCGATTCGGGGGCACTCTATCGGGCCTGACGGACCTATACAAATACACAGCAAAGAGGGCAATATACCTAACGCAATTGCGCGCTCACAGGTTATAATGATGAGACAGTCAGGCGTACAGGTGTCGCAGGACGTTGCCAACTCGCTAGCAGCAGGCTTTTCTACCCGCAGGTTTCTTACGGCGCTGAAAGACTAGGTTGCAGCTAATAACCAGAGCTTACGAGTAATAGAGACACCACAGTTTCGAGAGCTTATCGAAGCTGCAAACCCGTTAGCTAAGGCTGTACTTTAGAGAAACCACTAGAGTCTTCGCGACGCTATTATCGCCGAATACCACTCCTACGTCCCTGCTGTTGCTGCTCACCTTAGCGAAGCTTAGTCGCTTATACACATATCTTTCGACAATTGGACGTCTACTAGCGGGCAGTTAGCGCTCACTAGAATCTGTGTTCACTACCTAAACAGCTCTGGCAAGCTAGTAGACTACTTGCTTGGTTTGCCTAAGCTCCACGGCGCGCATAGTGGCGATAATATAGCGTTAGTTGTGTCGGCAACAATGCAATCGTTTAGGGTAGACGCTAAGAAAGTAGGCTACTTCGTGCTTAATAATGCGTACAACAACAACACGGCGGTAGCAGCTTTGGCGGACGAGTATGGCTTTGAAGCTACCTATCAGCGGCTGCGCTGTTGCTGTCATATACTCAACCTAGGCGCCCAAGTAGTAATATAGGGCAAAGACCGCAACGCTTATAAGAACGCTGCTAGCAACATAGACGTAAGTTAGCAATCTCCTCTATCTACTTCTTAAAGCTCCTCAACGTTCCTCAACATTCCTTAACACTCTTCAACGCTTCGCCAGCTCCACCCTCCGTACTAGATATCGATTTTCTCCTATTGTAGCTTCAGCCTTACTATTTGGCTAACAACAACAGGATGAGGAGGCTTTTATAACCGAGTGGCGACAGTACGGCCCAATAGGTGTCCTCTTCGACGTGATCGCCTCAATTTGCACGCCGCAGACCCGTCAACTACTCGAGCAGCTTCAACGCAACAAGGCAGCAGCGCTAGGTATCAAGCCTACAATCCGTCAGCTTGTTAAGCCTGTTAAGACGCGCTAGAACAGTTATTTTAATACCTTTGTGCGCGCAATTAAGCTCCACAGTCCTCTAGATAGCTACATCGAACAAAAGCTGCGAGAGTACAGCGCGTCAACTACGACAACAAGGCGGCGACGAACTCGCGATCTAGCGGTTGCTGCTATCCCACCGCGGTTGTTTATACGAGAAAAAGGTCTGAGCGGGCGAGATTAGGCAACAATTAGTGAGTATATTAAGCTTCTTAAGCCCTTTGCTAAAGCAACGCGATTGCTTAAAGGCAGAGGCAAGCACGGCCGTCATGGCGCGATATGGGAGGTGTTGATTACTTTTGAGTGGCTACTTAACCAGCTTAAAGCGCTTAAAGATCGCCTTAGAGAGGTTAATTATAACAACCCCGACGCTCCTAAAGACCACCTTGTCGCAAACGTTAACCTCGCGCACGCAAAGCTATGTGCGTACTACGCAAAGTTTGACAACGCGCCTGTCTATTACGCTGCTACGGTCCTCCATCCGCACTATAAACACTACCTCGAGGCTCTTTGGAAGGTGCCTAATACCTATAACAGCGTACAAGACGGGCCTCACTACCGCGACCGCTAGCTAGTCGACAACCACCAAGCCTTCTTACAAATGTGGCAAGACCGTAAGGACGTAGCGGCTATTGCTGCTAGTGCTCCTTCGCCGCTAGCAAAACGCCCGCGCGCTAGGCTTTCAGCGTCTCGATCAGCTTTTCTGCAGTCGTCAATAGAGCTAGCTGTACAACAGGTGGAGCACGACCTTAAGGAGGATGAGTACGAGGCCTGGAAACGGCAGCCTACGCTCCCGGAGGACCATCAGCTCGCAATAGATCCCATCCGCTACTAGCAGTTGCAGGCATCGCAATATCCACAACTCTCTAAGCTTGCTATTGACGTTATGACGATCCCAGCCGCTGCAGCAGACTGTGAGCGTACTTTCAGCGAGCTTAGTGACCTGTTAGGCACCCGGAGACTGCATATAAAGCCTGAGCTACTTACAGCGTTGCAGAGCATAAAGAGTTGGAAGGCTATTAGGATAAAACCAGCGGTAGCAACCTTATATAATGGGCCTATACGAGCGCTTACCGACGACGAGATCGACAAAATACAGGCAGAGCTAGGTCAATTTGAACTCAGATAACTCAATTTTATCCAGATTAATCAGATCAGATTTCACGACTCTAGTCTTGGCAAACAGATCAATCAGATTGGATCTCACGATAGCTTCAGATAGATCAATCTGAGGCCCCTCATCTGATTGATCGGATTGATAGCAAGTCTGGGCGGGATTCAGAGTCCGGCGGTGTTTGGTCATCGCCATACACGATCTCTGGCTGGCTGTCTTGTAGGCAGCTTGTCGTACAATAGCGAGAGGCAAAGCGCATGCGTCGAGGCAGGAAGGTGAGGTTTGGGTCATGGTCCTCTAACCACGTCATTCCTAAGATAAGGTCAAAGTCGCCAATATCGGCGACAAAGCACATGACCGGCGCCGTGTGACTTCCGTGCTTTAAGGGTAAGTCCACCGCTTGACTTAATGTGTCCACGACCTTGCCGTCAGCGAGGGTCAGTTTGATAGGATGGCTGGTGGGGACCAGCTCTAAGCCCAGGGCTATAGCCGACTTGCGGTTCACGAAAGACGCACTGGCAGCAGTGTCGATTAGCGTGGCGGTCCTCTTCCAACCTTGAGATGGCGACTGCGTATGTGAGTCGTAGCGCAGTTGGGTGGTGGAGCGCGGACCGGCTTTTGTAGTGAGTCGGGAGATGTAATGATGCTGCACGACTAGGTCGTTGTCCAGCGGCGGGGTATCGTTACAGAGCGATCGGGCGGCAGCAACCTTGACTCGGTTCGTCTCGCGGTTGTCTTGTATGAGTTTGCGCCAGTTTAGCTCCTGAGTGCGGCTCTCGTCAGGAGCGTCTAAAAATCCTGCATCGGTTCACCCATGTCATCCAGCTCCTCCTCGGTGGTCTCGCCGTCGGTGGATTGATGATCATCGTCCTGGCTTGGCCCGGTGAAGTCGGCTTCCATAGCATTTGGGCGCAAACCCATTCCATGAAGCTTGGGTTTAATCTTGTCCCAGTCAAGGATCGGACAGCCTGTCTTATCGCGTGCTTGGTGCCCGGACTCGCCGCAGCGAAAACAGACCTTGGCCTTGGCCATTGCTTCCTCTGCCAGTCCTTGCGCGCAGCTACTGCTTCCTGTTGTTGTCCGCGACTGGTACGAGCCTTGCGTTCGGCATTTCGATCGTTCGGGGACCGCTGGCGGGGCTTGGTGGTGGTCGAGCGCGACTTCTCGGTTCCGATGGACTTGCCCTGGTTGATTTGCTTTTGTGTCATGTCAGCCCTGCGGGCCGCGTCTAGGAACTTGACGAGCGCATTGTCCTGTTCATCCTCAAACGCATGTGATGCAGCGACGGCAAGACTGGGTCGCAAGAATGTCCGCGCATAGCCAATCATTGCTTGGTCAGACAGCTTTACCAGGCGGCAGACGCTCATGAAGCGGCCACGCCAATCTGCAAACTTTTCATTTGGCGCCGTCTTCAGCGAACCATCAGACAGCTTAGATTGAGCATCGGACACCTTCTCATAGGTTGACCGGGCGTAATATGGATCCAATCCTTCCAGGATGTCGAGGTATGATTCAAACTCATTTCTAGATAGGCGAGTTGCTTATCTTGTGGCAATGACTCACACTTCTGAATGGCTGAGCTCCGCCACTTGTCGTAATTCTTTGTCTCGTCTCCCTTCCAGACTTAGATGTCAGGGAGCTTGAAGGACGAGCCGCTGAACCCGACAGTTGATGCCTCATGTGTGGTTTGGCGTCCGTCGTACGGCGGGGGAATGAAGCGTTGGGGGTTCTGATTTAGCGGATCTGACCGGCTGTAGTGAGTGCGCGATTGGGAGCGAGCTCAAGAAGGAGACCGGGAGTGGCGGCGACCGTTGCGAGAGAAATGGTTGGTGCGAGGCAGCGGTTGTAGCGGTGTAATCTGTCGGCTGGGGTAAGGGTTTGGTGACGAGGTGAGGCGTGTTTCGCGGCGCTCGGGGGACAATGGTCGGCGAGGGCGAGTTGTCTCAATATCCTCGCGGTCTCGGACCCGGCCTTCTCGACGTTGGATGGTGAAGGGCCGGAAGTTGTGGTCGTAGCGCTGGAGACGCGACACCACGTCATTATACTCTTGGTGTTGACGAGTGAGCTGGCCTTGCAGCTTGTCGGTTGCTTCACCAGCTAAGACCAGTCGCTGCTTCAGTGCTTTGTTCTGCGCCACAAGATCAGCGTTATCAGCATCGCGTTCTGCTTGCTGTTCATAGTAGCAGTCAGTCTTGGCGCGTTCAGCTTTGTGCTTTTCGAAGAACTCGAGGTAGAGGTTGTAAAACTTGGTGGCCTGCGATTCCTCGTGTTTCCAATCCTCATACAACTCAGCGTGGTCTGGGTCGCTGCAACCCGTTTTGAACGCGGAGAGATGGCTAAGGCGGTTGATTTCACGTTTGGAGTCGTCGCGCTCGAGTTCTGTCACACTCAAAGTGTTCTGCAGGATGGTGACTTCCTTCTCATAATGGCGTTGCTTGGCGATAAGCTTCTCAAGACGGTTCCTAAGGTTCTAGGTTGCCTTATCTACGGCTTCCTTCGCCGAGCTGCCGATTGCGGCGTCAAGGTATGGTGAGGCTTGTCGCAGTACGTTCATGAGCTCAGCGAGCATTGAGCGAACGAACTCAGGCTGGCTGTTTGCTAGTGCGAGGAGCTCGTCGTTAGAGCTGATGGTCGCAATGACCTGGTTGTCACGGTTCTGAGTTCCATAGTGCCGAGGCCCATGCCGGATTAGGCCTAGCCCCTGCGCTAGCGCGGCACTAGCCAAGTATATAGACCTGCACCTCCGCAGAGGTGCTCTGTAGCTCAATATCTTGTCACACCTCTACCGTTCATATGAGATCCCTCACATTATATTGAGCTCCTTTCTGGCAGCCCTCGCGGAGGGCTCTACCAGATCGTATTCTTTCTGCATGGATGCAGAGATCGCAGGTGCGATTACCGGTACCCATACGCGTGCGCGCGATGGGCAGTCGACCTGGGAGGTCCCAGGTGCGGCAACAACAACAACAACGACGATAGACGGGATGGCCGGCGCGGAGGACGCGTCGCCCGCTATACAGACTTACGACAATGAGAGCTCCGCCAGCCTCAGCACCAATGACGACAATGGACGAGGCGCGGAGGACGCGCCGCCATACAAATTTACGACAATGAGAGCTCCGCCAGCCTCAGCATCACACGACAACGACGACGACGACAGCCAACGTCACCAGCTCCATGAGCAACACCAGCAATTGAGCGCGCCGCCAGCCTCACGGACGACGATCAACGGCGATCAACGTCACCAGCTAATTGATTGAGAGCTCCGCCAGCCTCACGGACGACGCTGCCTCACAAGGTATCTACACCCGAGCGTCACCTGCAGCACCGGCTGCAATTGCCAATCGTGAGCTCTGCCAGCTCACTGTTCCCATCGCAATCCCTCACAAACAATCCGATTTCAGCAGCCACAGGGCCCCGCGCGCGCCTACATCATGGAGGTCACAGAGCCTGCTGGCTGGCACAAAGAAATTGTGGGGTGTCGGGACGGAGAAGTGGAGGATTGGATTGGATGGGAGAGCGTGTGCGTGGGAAGGACTTGAAAGATATGGCTTTGATGAGAAGAGAGAATATCTCGATCGTGGGATGTCGGGACAAGGCTGAGTGAAGTATTGGATGGGAAAGCGTGGGTGGAGTGTACGCGGGAAGGACTTGGAAGACATGGCTTAGTGAGAAAAGAGAATATTTTGGTCGTAGATTGTCGGTACAAGCGTATGGTTGAAAAAGTGGAGTAGTGGATGTAAGAGCGTGAACGGAGTGTGCGCGAGAGGGACGTGTCGGGCAGTTGTCGAGGATTATCTACTTTGTGATCCTGAGATGTTGCGGTGGATGTGGCTGGAGACTTTGATGCATTGCGTGTGAAGCAGTGCGTGGTATGTTAGTGCGTGAGCTTGGAGAATGCTTGAAGGAGTGCGATTGATGTGCGAGGACAAGTGGTAAGCCGTTGAAGATGCACTTAGCTTCTTCCCATTTGATTGAACTGGATTGTAACTGGGTATTAATGAGTTGAGTATAAAAGAGCGTGATATGGTGGTTAGGTGGGCGCGTGGATTTTGCAGACGAGTGGTGCGGTTCGTTCCGGACGTAATGTCTAAGACAAAGCCTATTAAGCTGTTGGCAATATGTTGCTTATAACTCTCTAGACTTTCGAAAGATGCTGTGTGTTGACTTCCATATCTCGTCTGGTGCACCTGCCTCTTGGGTACATAGGTAGCCGAGTAACAGGCTACGGGGGAAAACGCGGTCTTCGAGATTGCGGCATTGCCGTCACGATTGCAGCCTAGCAAGCTTAGCCAAATGAATGATACGCCAATGGGCAGTCATGTGTATTCATGGTTATCTTGAAAAATCTATGAAGGCCCAAAGTCTTGGTAGTTTAGTGTTCTTCGGTGCCGAGATGTCCGGAGTACCGTAGCAGTCGCGTTTTCCTAAGACATGCCCTCTCGATGTTCTGCTTGCCCTTCGACCCTCCATATCCACGGTCAGTACGCACTAGACATGTCCCGACCCGAGCTTCTGTCGCAGGTCATGTGCGGACATGGTCTGTGGGTCTCTCCCGTATGGTATCTTCGTCCTCTTCTTCGCTGTCCTCAGAGAGCGACGCTCTGAATGCCTCTCTGTCCCAGTCCCGTCCTTCTCCATCTCCTGGCCACCCCGCTCTTCTCATCTTGCGCATGAGCGACAAATGCTCAGGTTCTGCGTCAGCAGGCCAGTCCTCACTCCATCGCTCCGCTTCGACCACATCGGTTTGCATGCCGATCCAGCGAAGCTCGCGGAATCGCTGCTTGCAAAGCGCAAAAAAGTCGCGTGGACGATAGACGTTCCAGCCAGAACGCCAACTTTCGGCCCCATCGAAGTCGTTGTAGTGCTCTCGCGCCCAGTCATTGAGCTCTGGCTCTGGCTCGTCGTGCCCGCCCTGGACGTCTGACCAGTAGACGTAGCCATCAGCCGTATCGACGACGAGTTCGTAGCCGCCAAGATTTTGGCTTTTAGCAAAGCAGATACACGATGCAGTCAGGGAATCGCCTTCCCCAAGAGCTGGCTCAACGTAGTCCTTCCCATTCTCGCTACGGATCTTGTCCTGAATGTCTTTAGTGCGGTACTCCTGGACTCGTGTGTTCATCATCACAGCGTGCCTGCCGTAGGCCATTTCTAGTGGATCGAAGTCCGGGAAAGGCAGGTGGCGAAGTAGTTCGATGGCTGCGTCAGTCTTGCGTAGGTTGGCCATGCTTTCTTGCGTGATAGATGGCCAGCCGCCGGCGGGCGCTTCGGAGACGACCGAGTCATCCCAGAAATTTCGGTTGCAAAACTCATAATAGTCTGTCAAGAGCGTAATAAACTCGGCTTGATCGAAGGCCATAGTGGGTGCGAATCAAAATGGTGGCGGAGTGGGGCGGGGCATACGGTTGATATTACATGCTATCGGTTGATCTACCCCAATCTATACCTAGGGCAGGGGCCCCTGATCACGCGCATGGGAAAGCCTAACCGTGCACGTGCGATGTTGCGCGGAGCGGTCTCGCAGCCACATGAGAGATCTCGGCTCTAGAACCAGATGCATCAAAGCATTGAGAAGTACGTAGAAGCTCAGGAGTCATGGCATAGGAAAGTGTCACCACGATAATGTAATACTAGGCACAGAATCCCAGAAAAATGGGCGTGTTGAGTATCTATCTACATAATCTGTATGTATATGAGACGAAAACGCCCTGCTACCCGCACCACATGCCAACCGGAGGTTTATGAGGCCTCCCTCTCGTTTCAATTTTTTTTGCGACCGACCCGAAAGACAACTGGTTACCTGTTGCGGTGTATATATGCAATGGTCAAAGGGTAAATGCGCGAGGCAGTGAATCAAAAGTATTGTGTATTGTCTGATGTGTTCTGTTCTGCTGGTGC
>ML975274.1:0-116439 GCA_010015605.1 Decorospora gaudefroyi
GTGCAAGTGATGGAGACGAGCAAGAGAGTGCTTACCAACGAGCATCCTGACACGCTGACCAGCATGGCTAACCTAGCGTTCATGCTGCAGTCACAGGCTCGTCACGAGGAGGCTCTTGCACTGATGGAAAGATGCTTTCAGCTACGTGAGCTGGTTCTTGGCAAGCAACATCCTAATACACAGTTTTCGCTCAATACGCTAAGTGACTGGCGAGCGGAGTGTGAGTAAATTCATAGTGAGACAACTTTATAATATTACTGTTGTCTCTACATCGTAAAGTTAGATGCCGCAGGCCAAATAATTATAACTTTCAACAGTATACTATAATGAATGCAGTGGTAGCTTCTACTAATTATAGCAGCTTCGATGCGCTCACCACGGTAGACCCATGCAAAAAACTTTCCAAATTGAAACGCCAACTCTTTTTCTTTCTCTTTTGCGTCCGGTGGAAAAAACATCACTAACAAACTAGGAAAGAGAAAATAATGCAAAATGGGTATCCCAAACCAAACTGAAAACCAATCCTAACATAAAAAGAACGGGTATCGCTCATCGGAGGCGTGTGTAATAAAAAGAGAAATGGTGGGTACTTCCGGCGCAGATGTCATGCTTTTTATTTCCCCCTAGTGACGATGGCTCGCTCGGTCGGTCCAAAATTGCAGAGCAAGTTCCTGAATTCGCCTGTTTGGAACACAAAGAGATCGGGGTAGTTGTGAAGCGTCGATCCTTTTTCTTTTTTTTTTCATTCCAGAGGGGGGAAGATTCGTGTCCAGGCTTTTGCACTTCCCTTTCTCTCTCTTTCTCTTTCAATGTAGTTAATGGGGGGGGGAGGGTATCTTGTGTGAAGAAAAGAAGATTGTTGATCCGGTGCGGTCAAATATTTGGTATCCAACTCCCCTAAAGGCCAAAAGAAAAAACAGGCGTTGTGGCCAGGGGTGTTGGGAAGCATATATTTCGCGGGGCGAGCCGGCCTGACAATCCCCAAGGTCTCGCGTCGCAATTTGTCGTTCTTTTCATCGAACTCTCCAACTCGAATCATGCGTCACATTGGGGAAGAAGCGTCCACGGTTTTATCATCGCGCCCAAGGCAAGAAGCGCGCCCAAGCAGCCTTCTTCTTCTGCTGCACGGCGGGCGCGCGCTTGCCCGTCAGATTGGCCATGTACAACGCGTACGATCTTTCCATCTTCTCAAATGCTTCTTGCTTCGCTTCCGCGCACTCGAGCGGATCGTGCGCCCAGTCTGGGTTGCTCTCTGGCGTGTGGTCGCCGCGATAGCGTGGCGAGATGGCTGGCCAGCCGAAATCTCGGACTAGGAGGTCGGTCCGTGGTGGGGACATGGCCAGTTTTTCGTCTATGACCGACAGGCTCGTTACGCTGGAGGAGGAGGATGATGAGGAAGAGAGCGACATGATGGTGTGCGGTTGTTGCGGAGGAGCGCGGAGGCGCGCGGAGGAGGGCGGGTTGAGTGAAAGGACGGCGGTGTTGGCTGTCGCGTGGGTGTCGCGTGGCTGACGAGGGGAAAAAACTGGTAATGATCGGATGAGTGAGGTTGAGAAAGGTAAATTGTGCGTTATGTCATGGTCGGCCGGTGATGGTTGGCGTGTGTGTGCGTTGCGTCCACGTTGCAGAGGTGATGAAAGGGCACCAGGCCGGGATGTCAGAAAGCCTTGAAAGTTGCCCAGACTTCCCAGAGCGGAGATTGTCTCGTCAGTGCGCGTCAGGGGCGCCAACGCGGGAAATCAACACCAAACACATTCCAGACGCACGGCAGATGCATGCTAGCGACATTAGTAGATCTCAATCCGGCTGCGGAACAATGCAAGCATGACGTGCCCTTTGGAGATCGACCATGTGTCTTTGGACTAGCGCATGCATCTAGAACATTGGAGTTTCATCCTCTTGTTTGCATCGCTATGTATACCTATCCGCCACAGCCAGCTATACGGCCCACCCTCTTCGGCCGTTGAGAGTCTTGTTCAGATTAAAAGCTGCAGAAATCAACGCCAGGTGGCTAAACGCTTGCGGAGTATTGCCCAATTGTTCGCCAGACCGCGCAATCTCTTCCGAGTACATGTGCAAATGGTTCCCAAAGCTTAGCATATTTTCGAAAATAGTCACGGCTTCTATCAGGTGTTTCTCGTCATATGCGCCAGCCTGCAGTTGTGAGCTAAAACAGAGCATCGAGAAGCAGAGAAGTGCTTACCCTTGTCAACGCCTCGACCAACCAAAACGTACACATGCTGAAGGCTGCGACTTGTTAATGGCTGCTCTGCGCTCGATCCGGGTGAGTGTACATACCGCCTTCTTGACCACCTACGCCATCGTCGCTCACAGCGTGGTTATATCTATACACCAAGCCAGTACTTGTCAGCCCGCCCTTCTCAGGAGGCTTGAGTATGCGGTCGAGCGTCTTCGTAAACCGAGGATCCGTTGGCGATATGAAGAAGACCAAAGGCGCGATCAGTACAGCCGAGTCCAAAACGTCATTCGCCTCATAGCTCTGGATGAAGCACTCTAGCTCCGAGTTGTAGCCTTTCTCCATGACCTCTTCATATATTTCGTCGCGAACTCGAAGCCACTTAGCTCGGTTGGGACACGGGAGGCTCCTCTTGTCTGCCAGGCGCAGCGCTCGGTCAAGGGCTACCCACAGCATGATTTTACTGTATACGAAGTTCTGCTTCACGCCACGAACCTCCCAGATCGACATATCCGACTCTTTCCAGACTGTACAGACGTAATCTGCGATGTCCCGTACCGAAAGCCACTGGTCATACGAAATCGGCCGTCCAAATCGGTTCACCAGGTATATGCCGTCCATCAGCTCTCCGTAGATGTCGAGCTGCGTATGGAATGCCGCTCCATTGCCAATTCTAACTGGTCGACTAGCTCTATAGCCTTCCATATGGCCAAGTTCAATCTCCGGTATATCTGTCTCCCCCATGATTGTGAACATGATAGGGAGTGCGCCATGCCGTGCCTTGGCTTCTTTGACACGCTGGAAGATGTAGCTCGTGTATGCTTGGGCTTCATGATTGAAGCCCATTCGGAGGAAGATATAGATGGTAAAAGAGGCATCTCGAACCCACGAATAACGATAGTCCCAGTTGCGCGAACCTGTTTACTAATGAGCCGCTACTGTGAAACGTTTTTTCGTCAAACATACCTCCAAAGTTCTCTGGTAGAGAGAAAGTGGGTGCAGCCACAATCGCCCCGCTAGGCTCGAATGTGAGTAGTTTGAGAAGCAACAGGCTTCTGGTTACCTTTTCTTCCCATCTGCCCGTGTATTTGCTTTGCTGAATCCACCTAGCCCAGTACTTCTGAGTGCTCAACTGTAGCTCATCGACTTGCTGAGTTTCAATAATATCTGGACTGTGATCGTCTGCGTCTCTAAGTATGAATGAGACAGCCTGTCCGTCATTCAGGCTGAATGTCGCCGTTATTCCGTCACCCAAATCATGGGGCTCCCTAGTCTTTTCGAACTTTACCCATGGGCAGATCGCGTCTGGTTCGTCACCACAATCGATGGTAGCGTTGAGCTCTAGAGCAAGGTCTTTGGATCTGAAAACGACTCTCTGCAGACCATGTCCTTTGGTGGCTTGGCCCAAATCGACGATCTCCGTGGTATGTTTGTCTTGCGCATAATTGAAAGCAGGAAACACTTCCACACTCACGTCAACGGTACCCCGCATACATTCCACTCGCCTGACTAGCCACTTCTTCAGATCGGGACGCTCAGAGACATTGCCAGTATGATCGCCTGCGACAACGTTGGCGTGATATTGAGCATCCAAATTCTTGTCGTTTGGTCGTGGGAAGAAGTCCACAACGTTCATGACGCCCTCATCCTTTAGGTACCGTGTCTGAAGGATATTGCTTGCAGGAAGATACTGTTGCTTTGTCGTGCAGAGATCCTCGTTTTTCGGGCCTATTGTGAAGTGGCCGCCCTTCGTCTTATCCAGGATCCGGCAGAAGACTGATGGTGAGTCGAAATAAGGCCAGCACATGTAGTCAATCCCACCATCTATGGCAACCATGGCACATGTCCTCATGTTCCCAATTAATCCATAATCTTCAATGGGCATGTACCCATTCGCGGTGCGCCTTGTACCACACGACGGCGCACCTGACGTATTTCTCTTCACCCTGGGGTTCTGCATATTGTCCTCCTTGTCGCTGTGCTGCCTGTAAAGTTCGGTGCCGTTACATCTATCCAGGGGTAAAGGTATGCGGGAGGGAAGTGGGCTGATGACATCTTCAAGGAGCCTTGCCCCGGGTGAGCTGTGCTCGTTTTCGTCGGTAGATTTTGACATGCCGGGGGATGCACTAGCCCGGGATGGCCGGATCGTTGGCCAAAAGTAAGCGGATGAACAGAAGGTCGGTCTGTTCAAGATTGTACATAGTACAGATCATCGTGATGCTGTGTATCATTCAAATTAGTTTGACCAATGATCATCAGATGTGACGTCATCTGCAGTTGCTCTTACCTCTGCTGCAATATCGCGGCCTTCGCGAACGCAACGACGGAAGAATTTCATTTTGCACTACACATGTACTCAGGTAAAGATGCAAAGTAACAGAGCATTTTAGTTCATTCCAAAGGTTGGTCGTACACCAATGTCGACCACTATAATATCTTAACATCTGATGCCGTTGCTAAAGAAGCAAAGATCTATCTATGCCTTTATTTATGACCACGGACCGTGACGACAACGATCGTTCAATCTGGCAAGCGGATATTTCATGAAAGAGTACGAGGCATTGATATACTGAGAGGTTAACGGGGGTTAGCTTGCTGGGTGCAGAGGAGGGGAGCGGGGAGCGGGTCCACGGGTGTATCTCGGCTTGAGGATGATCCGCGAGATTACGCCGCTGGGGTAGGAGAGGGTGGGTATCAATGATGCGTTGGAGAGGATTGAGTGCGGAAATTAGGTACGCGCCCGCTAACCGCTGAGTAGCTTTTATCTTTCTATCTGATGTCGCCATGCGCTCCTGCCGATGACCTTCGCCACCGTCCGTCCCTCAATAGTACAAGCTCTACGTTCCCCTTGTTGCGCATGAATAATCGACTTACGCGTACCAATCGAGAAGCTAGAGATGAACCTAATACATAGTGAAGCTTTAGCTTCAGCTTCCGTCTCTTCGGAGATTTGAGCAACACACACTTCACAGTATCTCTAATCATCCCCATCCATCATAGCCTCCACAATCACCTTGGCCTCCTCAAGATCCTCGTCGCTATAGAACTTGAGTCCATAGGAGATCATGAACTGCTCCGAATTGCGGTAGTTCTTTTCGATCCAATCAAGCTGGCGCTCTGTAAAGTTGTAGTCTGCCTGATGGCCTTCGAACTCGTCAAACTCGTCAACATCATCCGACTCTTCATCTTCGGACATCTCATCCTCGCGCATGACGGCACGTAGAATAGCCCTTCCCTCTTCGCGATCTTCCTCGTCGTGGATTTTGAGCCCGTGCTGCATTAGGAAGCGGTACTCGGAGCCGTAGTTTTTCTTGAGAAACGCATTTTCGTCAGCCGTGTAGGGCGCAGCTTTTTGCCCCGAAGTGGAAAGTCCATTCTTAGATTTGAATTCTTTCCACTTGCTCTCTGAGGCGGCGTCCCATCGACAGCCTAGCATGTATGTCCCGTCCTTCTTGAGCGCGGGCGGACCGAGCGTTGGCCCGTTTGGTGGACAGCGCACTTTGATCGTGAACAGCGGGCGTTTGGGGTCAAAATAGGCAACATTCTTGCCCTGGCTGTCTTTGATGCTGCCGTTGGATTTGGTGCTGAAGCGGGTCGTGACATCGTATCCATCAGTGAACATGAGTGGTTGCCCAATGATGTTGCAAAGGCTGTCAGGCACGTGCAAGACCTCGTGGAGAAGGAGAGATCCGTGAGAAGATGCACCTGAGTTATTGGGCGAGCGCTTTGTGGGAATCTCCACAGTGCCTATTCCTAGCACGGGAATGTACGTGGACGGGCCGACGAAGGGCGAGAGATCCACTGTTGATGTGAAGGGCGTGTACGTTTTGAACCAGCCGCGGTCCTTTGCAACACTGAAAAAATCCAGTGTCAATACTTGATACTTTTGAGTCGGTGGTAGCACACTTACTGTACGTTGGCATTGTTGAGAAAGACCCAGTCGGGGCACAGGGTGAGGGGTGATTTGGTATCCGTATTCATCTTGCTGTCAGACTGCTTGACGTGGGTGTTCACACCGGCACTCCTGGTGGTAGAGACTAGATGAGACGTAGCTTGCTGATGAGTGCCCTCTTATATGGGGTGATAAGGTTGAGAGATTGTCCTGGTGCGATTGTCAGATTGTTTGCTGCGCGCAATTGTCAATGCGCCGTATTACCATTCTGCACTAGCTCGTGCCCCGCACGGGCTCATGCCCGGCCAACACCAACAACGCGTCCATCTCATCTTTTTCAACACGCGATAACTCCACTAATATAGACCTAATTCAGGCTGCGATTGAAGCTATTGAATTGCGCGACCTAGGCGATGATTTCACGTATATAGAAGTCGCGAAAAAATTCGGTGTTAATCGCTCAACACTACAGTACAGTAGGGCGAAGGTGCAAGAACAAAACAGGCCCGCGGAGCGATAGATACGCGTCTTAACAACTACTCAACCCACAACAAGAGCAGGCTCTCGTACAATATATTGAAGATCTTACAGCTCGTGCGCTGCCTCCTACAAAAGCTAGGATCCGTTATCTCGTGATAATTGCTTTTGTAGCGCTTACAATAGCCTCATCTTTGTAACTTAGTGATGATTTTGGTGTTGGCCGGGCATGAGCCCGTGCGAGGCACGAGCTAGTACAGAATGGTAACCAGAAGTGATATTAGAGAGAGAGGGCTAGAAATAAGAAATAAGTGTGTTAGTAGAATAATATAGATTTTAGCGGCTTTGTATTCGCACTAAAACCTCGTGTTGATACGGCAAAGGGAAGGTTGAATCAAGTAACGGTCGTTGCAACGAGTTGAGGTAGATGATTGATTGATTGCTACAAGGTAACCTACGTGAGAGCTATATAGTCCTGCGGGTGTTTGCGCCGCGCGTGCACGTAAGAAGCTATACCTATTGTAGCTAGCTCTAGAGGGGTTCACCATACACTACTCCATCTCCCAACACCTCGCATAGTGTCGCTGCTAGATCTCGAGTATTCCCTAGATAAAAAGCTTGTAGGTAACTAACATTTACGCAGGATTCTGTTAAGTTAAACTATTAAAAAGAGCTAGATATCTAAGCGTAGCTGCGTAGGGCTATGTTACGATCTCAACAACGACTGGAGAAGGAACGACCGAACGCCAACATCAGGTTCCACCAAGTCACGTGACCGGTATCCCGCCAAGCATGTGGTATCCCGGATACCGTCTAGCCTCCCGGATGCTGTGTGGTATCCCGGACACGCCGGTATCCAAAGGCTCCCTGGTACCCAAGGATACTAGAGGAAGTACGGATACACTCTTACTATATAGTCTTAGGCAATGGACTCCTAAAGTTCATTGTGTTTAACTTCGTACAGTATACCAATACTACCCTTTGATTCTCACCACCGCTGTCATAGCTCTCAACTGTGATAGCACCGATACTTGTTCCTAAGGGAAGGCTAGCTCAGCTAAGTATCACCCCTCCGTCATCTCACTCACTCGTCCACATAGAGAACCAATCCTAGGTCATCAGCTCGACGACCTTCACAGGCTATATCTAAGACATAGGTACGACTATTATTAGCAGTTTTTAACCTAACAAAACACAGCACATAAGGAGAAAAAGAAGAAATAACAAGGACAGAAACATACAGCCTTATAACCTCGCATTCCCATTATCTCCGAGTCTATAGTTAGTGACGAACGCAACAAAGATAGATAGTTTTAAGATGCATCGCTTGCGCAAAATCCACACACATATCGAGCTCGCGTAGGATATTTTCGTTAGGACGCAGATTTCTTACATGGCATTTTACCGCATGGTTTTAGACTGCGATAATATCAAGGAGAGAGGGTTTCCCGAGTCAAATATATACCGGCTTAGGGGAATGCCAAGAATTCAAGCTCGTCTTTAGTTCCCCATTTCCATGAGCGGTATATGTATAAGTTTTTAGGAACACACCATATGCCCAAAAGTATATAATTTTATGGGAGAAGAATTCAAGCTCGTCTTTAGTCCCCCGTTTCCATGAGCGGTATATGTATAAGTTTTTAGGGAGAGACCATACGCCCAAAAGTAAATAATTTTTTAGGAGAATGGGGCATTGGATGGAGTCAAAACCATCAAAAAAGGAACCCATAGGTAGGTTAGAGATCTGTTTTGATTACCTCAAACACCATGGGAGCCGGCGTTGCGGTATTTTGGAGAAATCGTGGGTTTAAGGTCTCATGGGGTGAGGACAGAGAGAGGAAATAGAGAGCTTTATAGGTGGCGAAGGTGGATAGAGCTGAAGCTCACATATGCACAGGAGGGGTATGAGCCAATCGTTGGTGTTGAAGGAAGTGGACGGGAATAAGAGGATGTCAAAATGAATGGGCGGCGAGCAGACCCTGATATTACGCTTTTTTTCTTTCTCCTCGACCTCCTATTTGCGCGGAAGCCGTTCAGGCCGTAGCTGTTTGATGAGCGTGGTCATAGACTGCTAGAGGACTCGCACGGGCTCAAACGGTGGCTCCCCATCCTCATGACTTCCCCTCATAGTCTCTCTTCCACACCTTCCTGAATTTCTCTTTATTCACTGCAAACTCCTCGAGAAAATCCCTCTCCAGATCGTGTGTCCGTCGCCCCAATAACACCAAGCTATGCAGTGGCTTTCCTAGATCCGCCTCACAAAGCTGCTCCAGTGTCCCCGCCACAATCTTCTCATCTTCGGCGCCAACCCTCGCTACACCCACAGCGAGACTCTCCTTCGTATAAACGCCTTCTTTCTTCACATCTTCCTCAATCTCTAGCATCTGCTGCGCACATTGCGCGACCGTCATATACCGCGGTGGCTCGTAGATCTTGCGCCCGCGCGCCATGTTCTCGAGACTCTGTTCTTTGACCTTGATGTCGAGGAGGACGAGCGTATGTAGGCCGATGGATACGTTCTCTTTGATGCGGTCGTAGAAGGAGGCGGGCTTCCAGTTGTCGAGGAAGAAGACCATGGAGACGGTCTGTCCAAAGTTGTAGAGCTGGAGGCCCGTTGTGCCAATCGAGGTCAGGATGCTGGCATTGGGGATAGAGCGGGTTGGGATAGAGAGTTCTCGCGCGCGGAGGACGAGGTCGGTGTGTGTTGTTGCTCTAGAAGAGGTTTAGCGTTGCTCGAGGGGTAGGGTGAAGGATACGTACCCGAACGGATCTCCTACTACGAGGAATGCGACATCGACTTTGTCAGCGTCTTTGAGGATGTCGTCGCTGGAGGACTCGACCATTTCACGGTCTGCAATGATGACTTCCCGGCCATAGAAAGCTTCCTACTGCCGTGACAATTAGCATCGCCCTATGTTAACGACCTCACCATCTGCAACTCACAAGCACATCCTTCTCGACCAGCAGGACTGCCGTGTATGCCTCGAGATAGACACGCTCAGCCTTCTTCACAATGCCAAGTCCCTTGACTGTGATATCCTTCTCGTCCGCCAAGCCGAGACCCACGAGGTAGAGCATGTTTGCGGGTAGCAATTGCGTGTCTCGTAAATGTCGTGGTGGGCAGATGACTCGAAATTCACAGATGTTAGCGGGTCCGCATTGATACAATAATTAGGTGGGCACGGATACGGGTAGGTAGGGCTGAGCTCGGGCCAAGCTTCACAGCAGGCATCGTCTGTATCCACGCTAGTAAGGCAGCAAACCGCGCGCCAGACAGCGTTCATTATCCGCGCTCATTCCCACACCTGAACGTTCTTTCTTATTAACTGTCGGTTTTTTGGAGGCTGTACGAAATTGAGGACGCGTATCTGTATTATTTTGGGAGCCGTTGGTATTGGAAAGAGTACGGACGCATCATGTCGGACAAGGATAAGATGGCCAGGTATCGGACGGAGATCCAACAGGTCAGTCAGTCTCGTCGTATTCCGTCCTCGATTTCCTAATTCTCATCTGTTAACATTCCAAACGAGAAAGAGAAGGGAAGCTGGGTGTTTGACCTCAAGGGCTTGTCATTTTCAACTCTTGAATCTATGGATCCCTTCCTTGTTGTCGATGGCCTGCACATGATTCGAGCTGTCACTCTTTCCTACCACTCTTCGTTAATGACCTGTCGACTTCCGAGTTCTTTCTCGCCTCGACGATGCACGAGCTGGCCGGACATCATACTCGTTCTCAGCGCATGCGGAAGCTTGACATGGCCCGTACTCTACTTCACCATCGTCCCATCTTCCGTTTTTACTTGGCGACCGAGCTCCTACAAAAGCTCTCCCACAAGATGCCCCAGGCTCTTGTACCACTTACCCATCTCCTGACTGCATCTCTTACCCCGCTGATCCTGCATGCTGCCGCCATGGCGTCCCCACCACATACATCAGCGGCACTTTCGCCCCCAACTTCCCGCTCTTTGTCCCCAGATATTCTACTCCCATTTGATACCGGTCTAAGCCTAACTATCCCCCAGATGATGTTCGTCTCCGGCGAAACCGGCGAGCCCTCCCCTGAGACAACCACGCTTATAGAGTCAATCGTGCAAGATCAAGTTCAACACATGCTCCGAGAATGCACGGCTCTCGCTACCCGCCGCGGCTCAAAATCCATCTCCACCGATGACCTCTTCATGCTCATCCGACACGATCGTGCAAAGATAAGTCGGCTCCGCCACTTCCTGCAGTGGAAAGATGTACGCCGCTCGGTCAAAGACTCAGACGACAAAGGCGGCGACGCGGGCGCAGACGTAGGCGCGGGAGACGCAGACATAGCCGCGGGCGTAGTGGGAGCCGGCTCTGGTGGTCCTCCCGTCGACGCCTCCAAGAAAGCCAAGCGCGCAAAAGTCGACTTGGTCTGGGATGTGCAGTCCTTCTTCACCGAGTTCCCGCCCCAGAAGGACGATGTCGAAGACGAAGAAGAGGAAGAGATGAATTATGCTACCCTCCAACGCCTCAAGAACGCAGATGAACGTACCAAGAATATGACTCGCGAGGAATACGTACACTGGTCCGACTGCCGCCAAGCTTCTTTCACATACCGCAAGGGCAAACGCTTCAAAGAATGGGCGGGCTTTGGTCTCATCACCGATTCCAAACCCTCCGACGACATCATCGATATCCTAGGTTTCCTTACCTTTGAAATCGTACAAACACTTACTGAGGAGGCGCTCAAGGTGAAAGATGCAGAGGATCTGTATAAGAAGAACCACGGCGGAGAGCAGAATCGCCTCAAGAGGAAGAGGGAGAGGGGCCTCTTTGATCCGCCGGAGGAGGCGAGGGAGCCGGTGCAGCCGAGTCATGTGCAGGAAGGATACCGCAGGTTACAGAGGGGTAACAACAAGAACAAGGCTATGCTCAATTTTACGAGGAATGTGCATAGGGCAGCGCTTAAGTTGGTGAGTGAGCTTCAGTCAAGATCTCCAGGATACGTCACTGACAATAATAGATCTAGAACACGAGCGACGTGCGGTTGGTCGAGGAGTTGTCAGTTATAGCTTTTGCATGGCGTTTACGATTCTTCGATACCCTGCGTATGCAATGGGTGTTCGGAGTATTCCTTGTCGGACTATTTGGGTATTTTGACAAGTTGAAAGCCATGCTTGTAGATTAGCAGAGCAACAATCTCACCACAGACAACCTATGAACATGATAGTGCATGAAAGCAGACCAACTCCGAGATTGACTACTGATTCTAATGCAGATGCTCGTATCCTTTTGGTACACTCGTAGCATCAATGATCAGAGTGAGCAGCCTTGTCGGTCGAGTATGCATGGAGAGAATAGTCCTTCAGAGACGTTACATGAAACATGACCGCATATGCCCAGATGAAAAGGAGATTTACGCCCTCCTTTGCCAGTGAAAAGACCCACGCCAGGTGTTCATCATGCCAATCCATGCTTACTCGTCGTCGCCCAGCTGAGCTTGACGCTTCTGCTGCACACGCTCCTGCCTCCTCTCCCTCGCCGCCTTGGTCTTTGCGCGCTTGGCGTCCATCTCCTCCTGGATGGCCCTCTCGCGGGCCTTCTCAGCCTTGGCCTTGTGGATCTGCCATATG
Source organism: Decorospora gaudefroyi (assembly GCA_010015605.1). Taxonomy (NCBI): domain Eukaryota; kingdom Fungi; phylum Ascomycota; class Dothideomycetes; order Pleosporales; family Pleosporaceae; genus Decorospora; species Decorospora gaudefroyi. Next base: position 12,169 of record ML975274.1, read on the forward strand.
TATGTCAGTTGCCGAACATTGAGCGGGGTCGACACAGTCATGATGTCATGGGCAACGTACGTGTTCAACGAGAGCACGCTTGTGCTTGAAGGTGTTACCCTTGGACAGGTGGTAGAGCTCGTGGTAGAGATGCTTGTCGATCTTGCCGGCGGCACGGTACTTGACGAGGAGACGACGGAGGACACGGAGACGGCGCATCCAGACGACTTGACTGTAGAGACCGGCATCAGCAAACTGCCCCAGTATTCGTTCCCCATAGCAGCGTATTCTTGTCAAATCCATTGCGATGACGATATCGTGATTGCGTACCTTGGCATACGAGCATCTGCGGTACCCTTCCTCTTACCGAAACCACGGTGTCGGCCAATTCGTCGGGCGGCGTTCAGCTCACGGGCGCGGGCACGCGAGTGCATGGTGACGGGCTTGCGGATGATGAGGCCATCCTGGACGAGCTTGCGAACGGTTTGGCGGGAGTTGGCGTTGGCGATTTCGCTGACCTCGTTGGGGTCGAGCCAGATCTTGCGCTTTCCGCAACCGACCACGGAGGCCGCGAGGCGCTTCTGAGTGCGGAGGTTGACCCTATGGGACAGTCCATGTCAGTATTTCGATCAAAATGTGCGGTTGTGGGCGGCGGGAAGTGGTATCGTGGAAAGAGGGGTTCGCCACGTCGCGAGCGTTTATTGAGTACAATAGCGACTCGGAAAGGGTGTTGCAGTTGCGAATTGCTCATGGAAGAAGTGTGGAGAGGTATGCAATCGGTATTCTTACATTTTCGATGCTGTTGTCGTCCGGGTCGTGGTGGTGTCGGCTTACCGTCAATGGAAGAGGTGGATTTTGCTCTCGGCAAGTGCGTCGCTTGTGGGAATTGGCTGAGTAAGCGTATGTGGCCCGTGCGAGGAGCTCGGATCTTGGGGCAGCGTGGGCAGTACAACACCGCATTTGATTTAGCAAGAAAACTAGGTGCAAAGTGCTGACTATTCAATGCAACTAGCTGTTGTTAAATCGCAAGCTCTCTGTAGAGTGTTCTTTGTTATTTTGTTGCGATGACATCCGCGATCGTTCTTGTCACTGACCTTTTCTGCAACGTGAGAGGCAAAGGTCATCTTCGAGACTCGGGTTCCTGCGCTTTGATATCGTGGCTCAATTTACTTGCAAATCACTGCCAGCCCCATTCAGAAATCTCTGCCATCATACCAGACTCCTAGCACACTCAGTGAGCTTACACTGAAATGTCTACCAACCCACAAATTTCTGGCACTGGTCTGTACTACTGTCTCAGTATGAGTCACTCGACATCATCGCTGGCTAGTCTCCTCCAGTATGAGGCACCGCGGAGGCTGATTAGCAGCAATGCAAGTAGGCAATATGCAATGAAATAAAAGAAGCGAATGAACCTGCGCATGGTGTCTCCCAAATGAATATTTGCTGTATGTCGGTTGAATCTACTGTAACTTCAGGTCCTCTTCACTCAACACGCCGTAGAGCTTTTCAATTTCTTGTCCAATGGTATCGAGGTCTTGCGCGAGTTGCGCGGTCACTAATGCTGTTTTGCTGTCAGTACGACTATCGACAGCAAGACGAGGATGATGTGGCTCACCATAAGCGTACAGCAACTCGTAATCCTCATCCTTGGCGATGACTTTTCCAAGCCCCGACTGCCGAAACTCGAACACCTTTGCCAATAATCGGTCTCGTGTATGCTCCACATTTGGCAGTACGTCGTTGAGTGGATATTCGAGTTTCATTGAAGATGCCATGACTGTCAAGAATCAGCTAACAGGCTCGAGCGGGAAATGGGGGGAACTGACCTGAGAACAGATGACTGATGCGCCAGCTTAGCTCGGTCCATTCCTTCTTTGTGTATCTCAACACCTCTTTCTCGCCCTCCGACGCTTTCAAGTCTCTCATAATAATGACGTTCATGGCGTGGAAGCTATCCAGTATATGACTCGTTGCGCCCAAAATGACCTTGAAGCTCTTGTCGGGAAAGGGCCCTTTTAATTCGAACTCCGCAGCAGCCGATGCATGCAATGTTTCCAGATGACTCAGGTATCGACGAAGTTCAAGCTCCTCATGCTCGGCCATGTACGTTTGTGGTCTTCCGTCATTCTCGTTCGACTCGAGTAAGGTCTTAAGAGGCCCACGCTTCCACGTAAGACCCATCTTGAGCCACAGCAGGGACATGCCTTTCTTGAGTTTGCGGCGTGCCGAAATCGGCCAGATGACTCTTGTCACAATGATACCCCAGATGCAACCAGCCATTACAGCGACAACGCGGTGCAGTACAATCTCCCAGATCTCGGGCGAGATACCACCCTCATCGTCGTCCTCGTCGTCATCCTTGGCTGAAAGTGAGTAGGCATAAAGTGCAGAGAGGTTGTAAGTCAATAAGATGAAACGACCCATGGGTCCCTTGCCTTTTCCAACGATGATGTAAAAGCAGAACAACGATATAACCCAACCGAAGAAGCCAAGTACGAAAGCGTGGTCGTCAGCGGCGACCCATGCAGCAATCGCTAACAGTGCACCGATACAGGTACCAGCAAACCGCTGGAAACCGGTCGTGTTCGAGGCACCAATAGTCTGTGGCTAGCTGTTAGTAAGAGATATACAGACATACATACAGGAAACACACCATGGAGCAGACCAACATGTATGACAAGAGACCCCACTCGCCGCGCCAGTGGCCGTAGAGTGCTCTCGTTCCTTGGATGAAGGACCACATGGCGTACAAAACTGCGCCTATGCCCACTTTCACAGCATATTTGAGGTCGTCTCTCCTGAAAACGGCCAAAGATGTCCAGATACGGTACGATAATGGCTGCTCGTTATCGGGTTTGTAAGGATCCCCACGAGTAGACTTTCGATAGATGGGGTTATGAATCTCGCGCGAATCGCCAGGCGTATAATGTTCACCCTCGTCAATAAGACCTTCTTCTTCTAGTAAGCTATAAGTGACATGACAATAATGTGATAGAGAAGACGTCGACTCACCAGATCCATCACCTGACTGGCTTCGTCTGCGCCCGCGTTGCCAGAATTTTAACCAGTGATAGGTTCTCCGCCGTGGATAACGATTGACGTTCGCTTTCAGTTCTTCAAGAATGTCAAGGAAAACCACCATGTCTTCAGCGAAATCCTGTAATGATGAGCTGAAGTACCCACAGCTTGCCGCGACCTCTTCAAAGTCAGCTGCAATAGCTGCTGAACTAGTTCTTGTGGGTATCTTGTTCTCGTAGACAGCGGAAAGTGCTTCCTGTCGTGCGTTTGCGAACAGCGCTTTCGCATCAACGAGACTATGACGGAAGTGCACGTTAATGGCCATGTGATATTCCGGACCAGGCCCAAATGGTAACTCTGATAGTACTTCACGTAAAGTGTATGCGAGAGATTTCTAATCCGGTTAGTAGATGGAAAAGATATCAAGCCTCGAACATACCATGGGTGGTCCCAGATTGGCGATGAATACGGAAAACATATCAGCGGGCGTAAGATCCGATGGCAACAGGTCCGCAACCCTGTTGGATTTCTTTCTTGCGGGGGTAGACTCATTATTAGACTCAGCCGCTGAGGGGAGCGTGGATGCCTCCGCAGAGTTTTCTGGTACCTCATCGATGGAGGCGAGAATGCTGGTTCGCCTTTCTGTATAGCTCAGACTGGGAGAGAGTAAATGGGAAGGTGACATTGTCTGCTCGGAGAATATCGAAGATGTTACCGTGCCGTTCGTAGGTGCGGTTTCAGAAGGTGTCCCGACAGGCTCCGATTGAGCAAGTAACGTAAACTGCGTTTCCGCAGCGCTTCGCAAGCCACCGATGCTCTGGATTAGCGTTTCGAGACACTTGACCAGTCGAGCGTTGATCCTGTACTCTTGCTCGGTTCCAAGAGCATAGTGTTCGAATTTAGCTTCCCCCAGGTTCTTCCCGAGCGTCTTAAACAATGATTTGCTTTGATTGGAGGCCCTAACGAAGGATTCGCTCTTGAGATCCTTTTCGGCACCAGAAAGAAAGCTCATGGTGATACTGGTGAGCATCTCAGCCATGGCATCAGTTGACTGGATGAAGGTGTCGCGGAACTCGTTGCGTGCGGATGTTGGTCGTACAAGAAGCGAGACGAACGCAGATGCCGAACAGCCCATGATGACCATTTTGAGAACCTGCCAGACTTTGACATACGAGAACATAGCAGCCTGTACAGCTCCCTCCTTGGTCAGGATGGTGATGAGAGCCAGAGAAGTCAAAGAACATGCCACATTGACGAGCGGGTTGCCTAGCTTTTGTTTGGTCCAGCCGACAAGTCCTAGTCCACCACCACAGAACACGATGAGCACTATAACATGTCCCAGAACCAGGAGCTGGTGCTTTCCACAGTATGCAGACACAGCCATACTGGAGAAGGAGACGAAGGCCGCGTACAAGAAAGCCGCAAAGGCCAGTATGACAGCCTCTAGCATGCTGCCGGCTGAGCGTGCCGGATGGAAATACACAGTAATGGTCGCGACTATGTGCTTGCCATCGTTCTTGCCCAAGAAGGCAGCAATGACTGGGACGAATGTAGCCAGCGATCCGAGTATATACGCCAACGAGCATTTCAAGATGCCAATGCCAGTCGGGCTTTTTGCATATGCGTAGCCTTGTCGGCATTTGTATACAAAGTTCTGTCGAAATCGCTCTAATCGTCCGATCTCTTTGTGTCTATCGGGATCGAATTGGCCAGGCGCAAGTAGGAACTCAGACGAATCGCGGGGACGGCGGCGGTAGGACGATCTTCGCAAGGTGAAGGATGTCTTGACGCGTTCGCCAGTCTTCGGCTGGATCATTGTGGCCGACCGTAGCTGTAGCAAGTGATGAGCGTTATGCTTGTATGAACGCTCCGAAGACGCGGCTTACGCTAGGGCGCAGAAAGCGGCGCTCCGCTGGCGTCTGCGAAGACCCATTACTCATCGTGAGAGCTTGAGTGTAGACAAGTCTGATTGACGGCCTAGGACATGGTGAAGATGAGGCGTGGAAGGATGCGCCACGCAAGTGTTCATGGAGATGTTGGTGGTTGCGACCGAGGACACGGGCGCTAAGATCGTCTTGGCCTGGACCCTCGTGGCGCTGCCGATCGCATGCTGTTCATTCGATCCAGTGACTTTGAATTGATTGATAACTAAGAGCACAGTGCAAAGTGAAAGCACAACACCCAGGTAGAGGCTACTGCTACCACTGAAGGGGAAGCAATTGCCTGGGGGACCACTCTGCTCCGATTGGCTGGCGAGAGCCCTAGCGTAGCCTTACGTAACTTCTCGTGGCATTTGCTACTTCCCGTCCGTACACGCTGCGGAGCTCGACTGACACGACCACCACGACCAGCAAGCCGAAAAAGATCCAGGATCGCAGTCGCCATGGACGAAGAAGAGAATGCCGACATTGCAGCTGCCATGGGCTTCGCCTCTTTCGGCGCCACCGCCAAAAAGAGGAAATTCGACCACGCGAACTCACCAAAGACCAAAGCTGATGCTAGCGGCGCCAACTCTACCAAGCTAGGCGTCAGAACCAAGAACCTGTCAGGCTTTGACGAAGATCACACCGGTGGATCTATCAATGGCCTCGCACGTTCACCGGCAGAAGCTCAGACCCGTGCATCTGCTAAACCAACGAACCCGCCGGAGCCAGCGGGAGGCTCAGGTCTTGCCGGTTTCCTTGCTCGTGGCCAGAACCTCCCCGATAAGCCAACCGACACCTTGAACAAACAGCACTCCTCAGCTCAGAGTGATCAGTCTGCTGCCGAGATGCTTTCGTTCGGTGGCCCACTGATCTCGAAGACTGAACTGAATGCTCTTCGAAGCGGAATCCGAAACGAGAAAGGAGACACGGCCTATTTTCTGCCAAGTTTTGTTGAGGATCCTTGGGAGAAACTCAGAAAAAGTGGTGGGGTACGAGATTGAGTTTTCTTCTTCAGCCTTCACTACAACGTTTTCTCACGCAACACATAGATGCGGGTATCGTTGGCTCCAGCTAAAGAGCTGGCGCAAGTGCGAGAAACTTGACATCGCAGCTACAGCTTCTAGATGGGTTTCTCCTACGAAAGTCCACTCACCTTCGACAACAACTCTACGATGAAACAGGCGATCATTGCATCGAGGCAACACGGCTCAGGTGTCGATAACCACAAGCGCGGAAGCATACACCCAAGTGCGGCTACACTTTCAATCCTCGGTACAATACCTGCATACGGATTTCTGGAGTGTTTCAGACACCGCCACCATGGCTGCCACGAGCGAACAGCAAGGACTAGTCATGCTCTCCGAGTTGAGTTTCGGGGAATTTGAAACTAGGTATCGATAGCTTGCAAAAGGTTATACATTGCGAGCATACTCTATCGCGCCAAGAATCCAGTGCTTGCAGGTGCAACAAATCTCCGATCGACAAGCTTTCACAACCGCGACAGACATTAAGTGGCTCCCGCTGTCAAAGGTGACCTTATCCAAAAGTAGCGAACATAGGCGAACGCCAGTCCACACGCCTCAAAGTGATCGCCGAAGTGTCATACATCGAGCGAGAAACCGGGACGCCGTGTTAGCAGAGCCCAAAGCACGGGTTCGGCCTCGTCGATACCATCCCAGCAGCGCATCTGAGCTACTAGCGCAGTGTTACCGATGTTGTATACTCTAGTTCGGCGCATAGTTCCTGCATGGGGAGTGGTCCGGGCTCAGTTACAGTCCTCCATTGGCGAGAACTAGGTTGATGGCTGAGTCCCACATACCGGGACTGCTGTACTACGAAAGCTCGAACCGACTACCTCGCGTAGCTCACATGGCTGCCTTGACAGCTGTGATACCGGATCGGCTCGTAAAGCGCCATCGGGGCGCCGATGTAACGGTTTTCCCATGCACAAGCACGCCATGGCCTCGAGATCGCGCCACTTGCAAGTGGCATCTTTTTAGCCGATTCCGATAGTTGGGAGACTCTTTGCACTCACGAAGCACACCTGAATGATACTATACCGGGGAACACTGGCACAGCAAAAACCGCAAGCACGATGGTAACGCAGTACATGTCAGGCTATTGCGTGCATACGAAAGTGATCACCTGCAACGGGATCGAGCTAGACAAGCTCCTTCACCGCCACTACTCCTGCCCGTACATTGTGGTCGTCTACGGACGCCCGCCATATGTCGTGTGAGGTTACGCAGTGCATGGAGCCAACGTCGGCTTCAGGCATCAAACGCCAAGTTCATCCTGCAGTGAGGCGCTTGTGTTCGCCTGTACGGCCAATTATCGCCGGACTGGCCTGTTCAAAGTGCTCCCCGCAAAGATGACGCACCCGGTCGTGGAGGGGTACCTACGAGTAAGCGGGGCTCTACCTACCTACTGGACCCAAAACATTTGAATATTTCTCACGACCTTCCGTGGCCACGACTGTCCGTCCCAGGGCATGTCGTCCTCCCATTGCGCAGCATGTCCGCTCGCGCAATCTTTCTGATCTCGTGCAAATGCATCCCGCCACTGGTCTAATGCACTGTCTGGTGCTCCGCATCCCTTTCCAGATTGCATGCTCAAAGGCGCTGGCAGCTGTCGAGCCAACGCATCAAGTTGACAACACTTAGCATGTCCGTCCGGCAGTCCACCCATGCATGTACATATCTCCACCGGCGCTGCTTTTGCATGACATTGGTGTCCGCGTCTGCTGCGCTTACCATGCCTTGCTGCCTTTAGCAATGCATTGATGCCGGCCATCGACGGCACTGCTTCCACAATCGCAACCTTTTGCCATTGCACGCCAATTCGCTCCGCTGGACCTTTGATGCTGATACGAGCCTGAGCCTTTTCTCCACTAGTTTTTCATCCCGGCCAATTGGCTCCTTGGGGATCCAGTCTTCGTCCGAGGCATCGTGGATCGGCTGCGGCCCACGGTCTGGGGCCTTCTTCCAGCCCAGTCTAAATGACGCTTTTCAGGCCGGATCTAGCGGAAACAGACATCAGTGGACGTAAGACTATGCAGCTTTATCACCACACGGGCGGGGTTACGAGGAGTGGGTCGGCATGAAGGGGTCAAAGCTATGCCCCGTTGACGAGCATGATCATGGCAGGTCCGTGGCTAAAAGGTATAAAAGCATGCCATGATACCGTCCGAGCAAGATTGTTTCTGATTCCCTTTCACTCAGTTGTTTGCAGACATAATCTTACCCAGTCATATTTTGACCCTTAGCTACAGCTTTACTCAAGCTTCTATCCATTCACATATCATTCATCCATCGGGTCACTTGTGCTCCCCACAACCTTACGACCCTCATCACCCACCAAACACACCAAACACACCATCCATATCCATCATGGCCGCTACACACGCCTACTACCACTACCCCCAATCCTCCTCCCCAATCAGTATGCCACAAAAACCTGGCTTCTACTATCCGCCCCAGCGACACGGCTATGGACGCGTATCAGCATCACCGCCCGAAGCCCCGGATAGCGTTACAACATCCGGTGTGCCGTCGTACGAGCCGTCGGCAACATCCAGCAACTATGCCGGCAGTGCAAGTGATTACGAGTCCACCAGTGGAGCTGCCAGCGTAGATCTCCTCGACTACATGGGTAGCCGCGTGAATGGCTCATTCGACCCAATGCCACTGGATCGCAGCCTGGCGAAGCAGGCACAAACGTGAGTCCTCGCGACCTATCACTGCGATCTTGATCGCGTGGATCTAATCGAAATTGTGGAACTGACCTTGAAAACAGATCCGGTGAATTGAACGCTAAGCACCGCGAAATCCTCGAACTGCAGGCACTCGCTCAGCGACGACTTGCCGGCGCGCGTATGAACTTTGCAGATGGCATGAAAGCTGCAAAAGAAGTGCAGAAGGATCTGCAGTGGACGCAGAAGCGTGTGGAGTGGGTTTGTCGATCTCTAGATTCACTGGTCTAGGCTAACGTTCTGGACAGTTCACTCAACGAAAGAGCTGCACGCAAGTATCCCGAGCAATACGGACGCGCTCAAGGACGATACCCAGCACCAGTCGATTACTAGTGGTTTCGACACCCTAAAATTTGCCTTGCGGCCTGTGGATGATCCAAACATACAACTTTTCGGTTTACTTCAAAATTTGGGCGGCATTCGGTCACTTCTCGATTCCCTGAAACTACAACAGTCTTTCTTGTCTCTCCTATCTGCTTCAGTATCCCACGGGTTTACATTCTGCGCTTGGAGCCATGAATTGTCGTTCACGATTTCCGCTCCACTCCGCTCCACCCCTCGGCAGACAGCCTCGCTGCTTTAGCGTCCCACATGCCAGCTTTTCTTTTTTCAGCGATCTGACGCGGTTCGGCCCGCCGCTTGATGCAAGTGTTACGCGCTTGCGAGATTCTAGCGAGCGAATAGCGGCTTTTCATCGACCTCTGGCACTCGAGCGTAGCCGTAGCTGGTGTGGTCCCCTTGCGAACCGCTGATCTGGCAGGCGCGAGATGCAAACGGCTGGAAAGCACTGATTCGCGGGTGGTTGACGAATGGGCATCCGGACGCCAGGGCTATGGGTTTTCAGCTGTGCTTAAGCGTTTTTCCGAGTCTCCTTGGTTTGGGCACTGGACTGCTGTCGAGTTGGCGTCATGGTGACACGGTGCCATGTGGCTGATAACTAGCTAGTCAGTCACGAGGCTTCCTTTGGTGTGGCTTTCGTTTTGGTGTGGCTCTCTCATTCTTATGTAACGGCCAAGTTGACCCGACGTGGACGGGCCCTCCCAGCGGTGTGGCCCACCCGCGCGTACGTATTTCTGTAATGATACTATTTCCATTTCGAGTCTAACGTGAGTGTGCCACATATAAGAGTGAAACGATACGGTTACTACTATGACTAAGCCTGCTGCTGTGATACCTACATATCCCACCAGTGGACGTGCGGAAAGTAAAAGACAATAGCATCATGTGACATTGTGACAATCGCCAGACTTTCGTGTCCCGACTCATTTATGTGTTACCCTGCCTTACTTTTCCGACGCTACTCCGTACGCTTATACGAGATAACGAGAATGATGCCGTACGTTTGAGCCCGGTCGTTCGCATGGCTAGCTCGAGTAGGACAGCGTCCCTGTTGTTAGGTACTGTGTCTACACGTTAACACAACAGCCACCCAGCCTGGTTTCAGTTAAGGCCAAAAGTCGGAATTTGTATTGCGTGGCATCGAAACCACACTCTTTTTCATATCTTGTAGTTTGGTCAGGTCTGGTCTGGTCATATATATTCAGACTTACGATAACCCAACTAATCTATCTAGCTAATGCTGTATATATACCTATATTTCAACCCACTCACACACAGGCCACCAAAAAAACAGATCCAGATCCTACATTCCACTACCTAGGTATCGAAACTTGTATTGCACGGTCAAGCTAGTCTGCACTCACCCAAACCCCCAAACCCCAAACCGCCAAATCGAAAACCAAAAACCAAACATCGAAAATCCAATGATTGCGATACCATATCTACCCAAAGCAAAGCGGCCCAAGTACAACCCAACATCGGGATTTTCTCCTACCCTAGCGAAGAAGAAAAAAACCCCCCATGAAAGTGGGTGAGTGGGTGGCGGACCGGTCACATGGGCCCCGTGTGTGTGTACTGTGTATGTGCAGTGACCATGCGACAACACGTCATGTCGTGAGGCGGGCGGCGGGCAGTGAGCTGTCAAAAAACAAAAAAACAGTGATGGGATTGGGAAAGCGGACTGACAAGTTGACAGGTTTGATGGGGGGAAGGGGAGGGGGTGCGGGAACGGAACGGAATAAGAGTGGGTTGCACGGGACGGAAGGTTGTGGAACGAGTGAGGTTCCGAGTTGAGGGGGTGGGGATTCAAACTGGATTTTTGGTTGAGTACATGTTAGCATGGGTGTGGTGGTTTGATTTGGAGAGCGTATGGAGTTTATTAGGCGTCAAAGTTTTGAAATGTCAATGATGGAATTTTATGAGAGGAAGACTTTGGAGGGAAGCTTGTGAGTAGAAGGAGAGCGAGGCGGGTGTAATAGTGTATTTAGATGGCTAATGCTCTATACTGGGCGCTTCTAGAAACCAGTTCTCGAATGACAATGACGGGAAAACACCGACTGAAGACATAGTAGTGGGTGTGCGTCGAAAGCTTCCCGCCTTGTTGGGTCGACTTCTCCCGCTCGTCGTACCCCATCAGACACGACACCGCTTACGACTGTGACCCCCTGCTTGCCGCAATCGCACGTGACATGACTCGAGCGAAACGGCCAGGCACATCCTGGTCCTGCTTTGCCGTCTCGATACCGGTCAAAATCTTCTTGATGCCGACCCCCACCTCTGTGCTACCGGTAATCTCCTGGATCTCGCTAATGGCACGTTGTTGATCGCTGTCGGAGAAAGCGCCAGACTCCCGTAAGACGTTTGCGAGTTCGGCTTGTGTGTTGACGTTCGGTACGGCAATCTCGGCGTCGAATCGGGCAAAGAGGTCGAGCTGGTTGAGTACGGAGCGTTCGGTTGTTGTTGCGAAGATTAACAGACGTCGATCCTAGGTCCTGTTAGTCTGATAGTACTCTCCGGCGCGCTGCGGAGTCAACATACCTTTGGTGGCTCCTTACCGAGAAGCACCTTCAGCGCAGCGAGAACCGTATTGCTGAACCGGGGACCAATGGGTACCCAGTCCAACAACAGCTCAATTGAATCAATCACGATGACACTCAACGGACTTTTGTAGGCATCCCGGAACGTTTTGTCGAGCTGCTGCACCTTTTGCATCTCGCTGAATCCAATCATGTCTTCCGCAGAGATCAGCTTGATGAAGGGATAGCCCGAGTCGATGGCCATCTTGGCAGCCAGGGCAGTCTTGCCTGAACCGGGGGGGCCGTGCAACGCGACAGAAAGAACTGGACTCGACTCCGGTTTTCTGACTTGATTGATGTAAAGGCGTCCCTCCTCCAGGATGTCTTTGATGAAAGGCGAGAAATGGATGATGCCGTGCCGTAAACGCTTGCTGAGTTCCTCCTCAGCCACACCGAAGAGCGGCTTCACGTCATCGAGCGCGCTCAAGAAATCCTGGCGGGTAATCTTCATGTTTTCAACATCTGCTTTGACTTTTGTGCCACCCTCGAGATGCCGTCCGAAGGCATATGAGGTTGCTGCCTTGACCAGACCGTTGATCTCAGCTCCTGAGAAGTTCTTCGTAAGCTTTGCTAGCTCTTCAACGTCCACATCTAGTTCCAGGATGTTGTTTTTGCGCATCTGAGTGGTGTGGATTTTGAGAATCTGCGCTCGCCCCGACTCATCAGGAAGAGATATCTCCAAATGGACCTCGAGACGCCCCGGGCGTAGAAGAGCCTCATCAATCATATCCATACGGTTGGTCATACCGATGAGTAGAATGTTGTTTAGCTGGTCCACACCGTCAAGTTTGGATAGCAGCTGGTTAACAACGCTGTCGCCAACACCGGTGCCACCCCCAGCACCAGAGCCTCGCTGTTTGCAGACAGCATCAAGTTCGTCGAAGATGATGATATGGAGACCACTCTCATCGCCCTTTTCCTTGGACTCCTTCTCTGCATCTGCGAAAAGCTTGCGAATGTTCTCTTCTGAGGCGCCAACGTATTTGTTCAATACTTCTGGACCGTTAATGACCTTGGGCTCTCGGGCATTCAGCATTTTCCCGATTTGCCTTGCAATCAGCGTTTTGCCGGTGCCCGGAGGACCATATAAAAGGATACCACGGACGTGGTTGATACCCATCTTCTCCACTAGACCTGGAGGAAAGATGCGGGAAGCAAAAGCTCTTCGGAAGATGGCACTAAATTCTGTATCCAAGCCACCAATACCCATGTCTTCGAACTTGAAGCCTGGCTGGATGATAGAGTTGGTTGCCGCCCGCCTGTTGGACGCTTTCAAGTTGAGACCCGACCGAGCGTCCTTGAAGAAATCAACCTGAGTGTGTTTTGCGAGAATACCACGGGCCCGAGGGTCGGTAATAGACGGCGCGTTGCTCTCATCCTTCTCCATGGACAGATCCGCCAGTTGAACGGTGCGCACCGACATCTTCAGTGGGATACTCTTGACGTCGAGCAAAAGTTGTTGACCTGGCGCAAGGAGCTGGTTCTCGAAGGTCCGCTTGAACTGTGTGGCGAGCTCGTCCTGATCGTATGGCACCTCGGTCGTCTTCCTCGCCGCAAAACCGACCTCTACCTCGACGACACCCAGATAGGACTTCCCGCCGCTATGACTGAAATGGTCATACGGCTGTACTGCGACAACCTCCTGAGGACCGAGTGAGATGCCGGCCCATGTTCGCTGCGCATCCGTGAGACCAATCTCGCCGGGTTGGCAACCCTGAGTCGGCCTTGCGGAGAGGGCGTAGTTTCCATTGAGTATGATGTAGATGTCGGAGCCGTCGGGGTGGGGCTGGAAGTCTTGAGGCGAGACGGCGACACTAGACGGAAGAGTCAGCACGGTTGGCCTATCTGCTCTCGTACAATCTTAATTTTGTCGTACATGTTACCGAAGGCATATGAATTGCCTCCAGGGCTCTTGATCGGCCGCAACTGTCTTGCTGGCCCGCCTGCGCCGCCGCCTCCCCCGCCTGGTGGCCCTCTTGCAGACACACGCTGTCCACCGCCCTGTGGCGCACCATAGCCTGGTGGCGGCCGGTCGTCGTAGCCAGCCATTCTTGTGTCTTGACCCCTCTGAGGAGGAGGCTGGTGTTGTGGCGGTCTTCCGTAGCCGTCGTTGCGCTGCGGTGGTCGCGGGGAGCTTCCAGGCAGACCTGGCAGTCGGTCTCTGTTAAACATGGCGGTCGATGGGAAGGTAAATGTTTCGAAATTGGGAAGAGCGCTCTTGGGAGATTTATATGAGCCTGGTCGGCACTGCCACGTATGCCCTGAGCGAAGGCAACAACAGTAATGGTGCCCCTCGAGATCGCGACGCTCTGCGGCTTAGGTAGGTATTGTGTTGAAAGGATGGAACCCGCCCAATGGCTAGCCAGTATTTCTTGAATGATCTTCGCAGTCCAACACGGTCGTGCAGCACTATTTCCAGACTTTGAGGGTATGCGTGTATCAAATGTGTTTCTGTATCAGCTGCGATACTTGGTAGACGAACTTCATGTTCGGGGCATGCCGGTGAGCTTGGGCCAAGCCACATGTCATCCTCACCAGCCACCATCCCAATGCCACAATGTCATAGCACGCCGTCACGGCCGTGTCCGCAAAATCATACGCTGAGCATTTTGCGATACTGTGGCAAGACTGTACGCGGGCACCCCCAAAGAGACGGAAGAAGGTTGCTACCGGTATGATATCTTGTCTACCTATCTCTAAAAAGCATTCCTCTGTCATTTTCAGTAGCCCTTTCCAAGGTGCACTGCATCTCCACCGCCGTACCAAAGGGTCCCGGTACCGCAATGCAAGCCCTTTTCTTGTCCCACATTGAACTCTGCCCCCTCAGGTATCTTCCCGCTATTGTGCTCAGGCCAGAACTCCTTCTGAAGCCAGCCATTGATCTCCTCAATCTTATCAATCAGGACTTTGATCTTCTCCGGGTCTGTCAAGCCGCTTGCATTCTCGAAATCCCGAGAGTGAACGAAGCGGCAGATAGTGAGATGACTTGAAGGAACTACGTATCGAGATTCGACCTGGAGACCGGCGTCGCGACACAGAGAGAAGAGGTCGCGACGGAGATGATGGTAGGTGAACTTGTCGTCTTCCGCTGTGCGACCAGAATGCAGGCCTTCGCCAGCCGCCGGCACGAAGCTCAACGCTATCGCCGAGGCATCATAGCCGATCAGTGGCTTGATGAGACGGGCCCGGTGATGGTACGTGTAGTCAGTAATGGCCGGAATCTTATCCTGTACTTCATTGACCAACCCCTGGATTTCCGAAGCCGTCTTAGAATGTGTTACTTCAAGACAGGTGATATGAAGATTGTCTCGAGGCATAAGCCATAGGTCTGTACGTCTCAGTGTCCTGGTATAGTAATGACACGTTTTGACCTACTGGGTGCAACGGTGAGCAGCTCCTGCTGTACTCGAGATATCATGTCTTTGACTTTCACCGTTGGCCGTCCCCAAAAGACGAAGCAGTGTCTTGGGTCTTCGAAGCCGGGCTCAATGGTGGGGTCGCTCAGTCTCAACAATATCGGGTCTATGCTAACACCGGCAAAGTCGCCCTTCAGCATCTTCGCTTTTTGTTGAGCATTTCTTGTGGTTCGATGCAGGTTGTACTTCTCCTGAATTCGTGCCTGCGATGCTTGCTTAGCGGATAAGCATGGGAATTTGACAAAGTCATACTGCATCGTCTTCGCATGCCGCTATCAGTGCGTCGTAGGGATTGCTGAAAGAGGAAGTGGAGATACCGGTAAGATCCTCAAAGGTGTTGGCTGCGCCTGCTGATGCTGATATCTGGCTCGACATATTGCTTTTTTTTCGGTCGGGTCTGAATTTAGCGAGAGGTTGTAAAAGTAAAACTGGGTATTAATAGTTACACACGGTGCATGCCGAGCACGTGGATATGGCTGGCACACCGGGTCAGCTCCAGCCTCCCTGTTATGGTAGCCTATACACTCGACTCACCTGTCTGCCCAAATTCCATCTCGACGGTGTGATGGACGCCTTTTCCCGGCCATTCCAAGCCCCTTACCTCGTCTGTAATAAGACCTCAATGCGGGCGTGGCTGCATGGATTGGCACGTGCTTTCGTTCCGCCACGTGCCAGCGCAAACGCGTCGCGTCACGCCCTCATGTACACCTACAATATTTGTCGCGTCACAACCCACGCCCCTCACTGTTACCTTTTAAACTACGGCACAGTCGCCGCAACGTCTCTTGCCTCACCTGCACTTCATTTCGCCCGAATTGCAACACCATGGCAACACCAGACTGGCGAAAGCGAAAGCGCGTGTCCCATGGCTCCCCCATAGCTGCATGGCACGGCGATAATATTGTCGTCACTCCACGGCGGACAGCCGCGACCAGTGGCTCAAGAGAGCGGGATCCTTTGGAGGAAAGTTCAACGAAGGGCAATGAGGGACAGGCGGCGCATGTTGAGAGTATGTTGTCTTCTCGCTCCCAACTTCAATGACTGACGATATCACAGCACCCGTTCCCCCTGCGACCGAAGAGGCTGACGGCATCGTACCGACAGACTGCTGCTTATTTTGTCGCACTCGTGGAGGCAATGCTGCCTACGAGTGCTTCACGGAAGAAGGACAAGACCTTTGCACTCGCTGCATTAGAGATAAGAAAACCAAGTGTCGCCTACCTACAAACGAAGAGTTGCTAGAAATAGCGGCACGCTGTCCGCGTTGCACGCAGAGAGGCTTCAAGAAGTGCGACGGAGGAGATCCTTGCGATACTTGCACGCGAAACAAAACAACTCACCTCTGTCGCAAACCACCACAGAAGAAAGTCAAATCTCAACAGCCACGTGCACAAACCACTTCCACCCGGTCCTCCCGAACTTCCGCCCGGTCCTCCCACACTTCCACCCGGTCCTCCGACCCTTCCATGAGGACGTCGCACGAGCTTGCCGGGCACGGCCAAGCCATGGGCGACGCTGACGGAATGCCTTCTCCGGTCACTACAGGTGAGCTGTTCCTCGAAGATGCCGAACAAGTGACACAGTGTAACAAGGAAACTACTCTAGAGGAAGATGCTGAAGTTCCAAAGATTAGCAATTGCATAGCGAACTCCACTAACGGACGTTCCCGCCGAAGCCGCGCTAGAGTATCTTACGTGGAGCCGCCTCTAGATGACGCATTAGACAGACAGCTAGAGCGGGAGGACGACGCAGTTGACGAGGACGGAAGTGACGTTTACATCTCCCCAACGTCTGGGGAAGAGAGTGAAGTGGACATTGAGTCAATCTCCTCCGAAGACGAAGCCTTGAGTGAAAGCGATACTGCATCAATGGACACCATGCCCCTCGAAGACGATATCTCTATCGAAGATAGCGCGCCGTCCGAAACCTCAAGAAAACTACCTAAGGACAGCAAGACTAGCGACTCGTCCCGTAAGAGGGCCGGAAAAGGTATCGACTTGAGTTTGCCACCACTTGACAACATTGGAGACTGCATTTCGGACATGACTGCGAACGCTGTGGAGCATGGCTTCGCTGAAGCTCTGAGCAGTCTCAAAGGAAGAGCCATTAGGGTAGCTACAATGTGTTCTGGCACGGAGTCGCCCCTACTTGTGCTTTCTGAGATATCGAGGGCTCTGCAGAGGATGGGCCTACCGCCGATCGATTTTCAACATGAATTTTCTGCCGAAATCGAAGTTGTCAAACAAGCATACATTGAACGCAACTTTCAGCCGAAGATTTTGTTCCGGGACGTTAGGGACTTCATCCACCAATCTGCCTCGAAAGCAACTACGGCGTATGGTGCGGAAGTGGATATGCCTACGGATATCGACATGCTCGTTGCTGGCTTCGTCTGCAAAGACCTCTCCAGGATGAACACAAAAAGCAAAGAACTAACGGATGGTGGCGAATCTGGTGATACTTGGCTTGCAGTATATACCTATGCTCAACGCTTCCGCCCAAGCATCGTGCTCCTCGAGAACGTGAAGGCCCAGAAACTGATCTGGAACGACGTCGTATTGAGGTGGGACAACATTGGCTATGAAGCTGCATGGGTATATTGCGATACGAAGAACTACTATCTGCCGCAGACTCGAGAACGAATGTACATGATAGCGATTGAACGAAAGCACTTTGGGAAAAACGTTGGTCCTGCAGCAAGCCAATGGAGGGACTTGATGCAAAAACTAGAGCGACAGTGTTCCAGCCCATACGAAGCATTCCTTCCAGAGTCGCTGAAAGATTCAAGCGGTTATAGCACGCTCAAGTCTGAACCCGACTGGGCCCTCTGCAAGTTGCGGTATGATCACATCCGCTCCCAAAAGAGGCTAGGAATCATGAGCCCAATCAGTCGCCGAAATGACAGTGGGATGGTAACGTACGTTCGCACCAGCCCCAAACTTTCCCTTGAGCAGTGTGAGACTCCGTATTGACCAATCTTTCTTAGGCCACCCGATTTCGCCGACCGGACGTTCTACAATTCCCAATCATCCAGAGTTCATGACGCCATCGATATTGCTCATCTAGAGGGCGCTCAGAAGGGCTTTGATTCACTTTACAAAATGGCCCTCTGGGACGTGAGCCAAAACGTGGATCGTTTCAAGACACATTTGGGCATTGCTCCATGCTTAACCCCTAATGGTCAAGACTTTGCGAGCAATCGCCAACATGCACTGAGTGGGAGTCAGCTCCTACTTTTACAGGGCATGCCTCTTGACAGACTGCTGTTCGCCAACGAGACCCAAAGGGATCTTCAGGACCTAGCTGGGAATGCCATGTCCACCACAGTTATCGGGGCGTCCATCATATCTGCGATTATCAGCGGATCCAAAGCCTTCCGGCCTCGATCCTTACCAACCATTCAACCCTCAGTTGCAAAGGAGCTTAAAGCTCCGCCTGAGAACATGCTTACTCGGTCCGACTTGCTGGAGCAGACGGTACTGGAGCCATGCACCTACGAACATCTGGACCTGGCTGAATTAAGACGAGAAGCGAAGCTATGCGCACGTATGTGCAACTGCGAAAGGAACAAGGCCATAGGAAAAGCAGCTTTTCTAATTTGCTCAGCATGTGGACATTCAGCCTGTACATCATGTGCCGGTAATCCTAGACACGTCTATGCTGAAAACATGTCGAGCCGCCACCGGACACAGACGCCTGAAGAATTCCAGAGGTGTTGGCGACCAAGACTTCCTGTGCGGCTAAAGTTCGATTCCTTCCCCGACGTTCGCAGTCTAGCTTCTAACATGCAGGCGAAGGATCACATTCTGAATGGATATCTAAGCACACTATCTGATGCAGAACTGGGCTTGCAGTACTTCTGTATAGGTGACTTCGACAGACAGCAGCTTTATTGGAAGGTTACGTACAATTCTCCACGCGCCACGTTAGAGCTGAAACTTGGCCACGACATCCAATGGTCTTTGTTCATCAAGTGTCCGCCGGATGTTGCCGGTGACAGCCCTCTACGCGACTTTCTCAAGGTCCCGATTGCTATAGGTGTCGTTACAGACACACTACTGAACGTCGAATCGAAAATACACATTCCTTACGCCAAGCATCAACAACTCCATGTTAGTGGCTCACCCAACAAGACGAGTTCATGGAGACGTCGACTTGGGCTTCCTGATTACAAGGATGAGACGGTACCTATGACGATCAAGATACGGAGTAACGATAGGGAATTAACGGCTATCACCGGTGACTATGGACATCTACCACATTGTGGAACAGCGTCTAACAGCCTGTACAAAAGGACTACTGGAGAAACTAACATGTTCATGTTCTTGGACCCGCATCCGATAGGCCATGCCGACCGTGACAGCTTCGTCTTCAGCCAAGACATCAGCCGAAAGCACTATGGTGACAGTCGGATCTGTCTTGCTCGCGTGGACCCTTCCTGGCGACCGTGGCATATCAAGGACGAGCAAGAGCACATTATCAATGTGGCCACCGCGGGCATCTGGGAATCTGCTACCATGCAATTGAGAGCAGCAGATGTCTCTTTGGAGGTTGGTGTGCTTCAGGAGGACTATTTAGACGGACACTTGTTCCACGATTGCTCCCAGGCGGTCACTTTCCTAGACGTCATAGTCCCAGGAAGCCTTGCCACTCGAGCATTTACCGACTATTCCTGGGCTTTAGAGCGCCCTCGAACACTGCCGGCGTTTTGGTCTTGGCAAACAACAGCCTCGAACGAAGTCGAGCGCTGCTCTTGCGCACCAAGGTATCCGAGATTGCTTTGGAGTGTCAATGATAAGGGTGTGGCTACAGCACATGAGGATCGTAAAGCCGCAGCGGTGTTTGAGCGTGCTCTGAAAACTCGCCCTCCTGTCTTTCAGCTCAAAGCCACTGGTAGCTCGACCACCACACGCATACAAGTTGGTATCAACGTGGTGTCCTTGCTCCATCGCGCCAAAGGCCGACTCATCGGCTTAGAACCGATTCGCACGGCTTGGAGGCTTATGACTGATCACGCCGATCTAGCCCCTCAACCTTTCGCTAAGTTTCGATTGCAAAGTAATTCGCAAAAACAAAAAGCACCTAGTGGCGAACTCTCAGCGCCCAAGTATTTGCGTGGGGCCCAGTTACGTTCCATGTTGTGGATGGCAGCGCAAGAGCTGGGGAAAGAAACAACAGTTACTGAAACCGAAGAGGAGGTGCACCCGGGTCTGGGCTGGCGCGTGGAAGCCCAAGCGCAAGCAACACTATCCATTCGGGGAGGTGTGCTCGCAGATCATCCCTCTTTCGGCAAGACAGTGACGAGCATAGCGCTTCTCCAGAGCGAGTTTGAGAAGTACACACCAGAGATGATCATCAACCAAAACCGTACGAGGGAATTGCCAGCTTTCCTTGATTCGGCTGCAACTATTATTGTCTGCCCTCCACACATTGCCCGGCAATGGACAACAGAGCTTAAGAGATTCTTAGGTGATGAGCAATACGAGCTTTACGACGTTCGGACAATAGAGGATTTCGAGCAACTGGAGGATCTCACAATCAAAGCCTTGCTGAATAGCAGAGTTATCATTGTCTCCTGGAATCTGTTTGCCGACGAAGGGTACGTTTCAGAGTTGGCAAATTTCACAGGAATGCCTGAGCCCGCCATGACCAGTCGCCGCGCCTTTGATGCTTGGATGACCCGGACGCTTGATGAGGTTCCGGAACAATTGGGCTTGTTGCAAGAAAAAAACACCATGGACTATGCGGACTTTCAACTGCGTACGCAGCAACGTCTTGAGGAGCGTCTTCAGCATACCGACTTCAAAGCCGTTCTCCCCTTGAAGCTCCAGCACGGCAGCGCGTACCAATCATTCAATGCTATGCAGTCCGCTTTGAAAGTATCAGATATGTCAACAACAAAGACCAAGGCCAAGAGCAAAGGCAAACCCAAGACCAAGAGTACTAGAGATGGTCCTGTCCCTCTCTTTCACCTCTTTCGGTTCAACAGAGTGGTGGTTGATGAATACCACTATCTCAATGACACAAAAGTGACGGCAAACAGTCTGGCTGCTGTTGGTATCAAGAAGATCGCAGCGCACAAACGCTGGGTGCTTTCAGGAACGCCCGCTTTGGCTAATTTTTCAGACGTCGATCAAATCGCGTCGTTCCTTGGGATCAAACTCGGTCGCGACTGTTTCCGTGACGAAAAGGAGAGAGTACGACGAGCTGACCAAACTGATGTCGAAAACTTTCTTTCTCAGACACAAGTCATGTCTCGACAATGGCATCTGGACCGGCACGAACGAGCGCAGCAATTCCTCGATATATTCGTGCGACAAAACGAAGCAGAACTACAGCATATCCCTTGCTCTGAGGAGCTATTGCCTGTCGAGCTGAGCGCGGCACACCATGCAGTGTACTTGGAACTTTCGCAGTACCTCATCTCTCAGAGGATGCAGATCAAGAAGCTGAACAAGAAGTCGACTTCGGACAGGACCAACAGGCTGAATGACAGTCTGGACAACTCTGCAAGCGCAGAAGAAGCGCTCCTGAAGTCTGCATTGCTCTTCGAGACTGATGACGGGGTGTCCGGCATTGAACTTTTGATTGGCAGAAGATCGGAACAGCTAGAGAGTACCAAGGATCAGTTGATGGGGCTTCTAACCGGATTTGAGGGCTTGATGATCATCGAGAGAAAGAAGGCCCGGAAAGAGAAGAAAAACAAGACGTCTGATCCAGGGATAGTGGACATGTATGGCCAATTCACGAAGGACATTACGCAGTATAATTGGCTCGGGGACGAGGAGGCCAGCCAGGGCATAAGACGTTTAATTCAACGGGCGGCGAAATCGCCCAAGTCGACTTTTGCCAAATCTAAGAGCACGACGGAAGAAAAACAGTTCGGCCTCCTCAAGGAACGGCTATCGCAACTCCGGGATGTGGCGCTTGAATTCGCCCACAGATCAAGATCGCAACGTTTTGTCGCCTCCATTAGAGATCACTTGCAGTCTCCCACGCCCAACAAAGACCATACCCGCACATGCAGCTCACCTGAATGCGACGGCGCAACTAGCTTGGACGAGCTTCATCTGATCGCGCACTGCGGGCATACGGCTTGTAAACGGTGTCTCGAATCACGGCACGACGATGAGACGTGCGTTCAACCTGGGTGCAATGCTCACGCAATCGACGGCAACCTGATCCAGATGTCCGACCTGGGCTCGGACGAGTGTGAAGGGACTGGACGAAGCTTTGGCAACAAGCTTGAGTCGATTGCTGAACTCGTTGACAGACTGCCAGCCGATGACCAAGGCATCGTCTTTGCACCCAACGAAGAGACAATCAGCATCCTGGAATATGTGTTCAATCACTACGAAATCTCATACCTTTCGCTCAACCGTAACACCAGCAGACGTGCAGCGTCAGCCAAAGTGATGGAAGATTTCAAGACCAACCAGGACCCAAAGACGAAGAAGAAGCTCCTTCTTCTCAATCTTGGCAGCGAGTCAGCAGCAGGCGTGTAAGTCAACCCATTCCGTTGTCCCTAGACCAAAACAAAATTGACCTTGAATACAGCAACCTCACAAACGCCAACCACATCATCTTCGTCTCCCCCCTCCTCTCAAAAACCCAACACGACTACGACTCCGCCATGGCCCAAGCCATCGCACGAAGCCGTCGCTACGGCCAAGAGAAAAAAGTACACATCCACCACGTGCTCGCGCTCCGAACCATCGACGTAGACATCCTCGAGCACCACCACAAACGCAACGACGCCATCAGCACCTCCACGTCCCGCACTAGCATGCCCAAGATATCCCCCACCACGAAGAAGCAGCGCACGAAGCTGGTTAGGAATAATAAGGGCGAGATGCTGCTTGTGCCGGTCTCGTGGCTTGCGGGCGTTGGTGGTGCGGAAGCGTATAGGCATGCTAGTTTTACGTCGCTGATTCACTTCTCCGATGCTTTTGATGTGGAGGGGGAGGAGGGATAGGGTGGGCGTGGTTTTGGCCCCGCTTGGCATGAGAGAATGACTTGTGTTTCTTTTTTTGCTTTTTGCATTTTCTGGTAATCCTTTGTATGAGATGAGATGGCGTCTTGGTTCCTTTTTTTTCCGTAGCATGCATATGATATCCCCGGCCCGTAATCGAAACTTGTTTTCTATCCCAAATCTCATGTCGCACTTGTTTCATGGACGCTTGAAGTTGGACTCGCTTCTCTCTCTTTCTTTTACTGCAGTGGTTTATGGGAGGGGTTGGCTTGAGCGGAGTTCACCTAGATGGTGCGGAAGGTTGAGGTGGGTGGGGCACGCATGGGGGTAGGCGGGCGGATACTGATACGGCGTAGGTAGGCAGGCAGGAAGGTTGGAGGCGTGCGGTTAGAAGGGTGAGAAATAAATGACGGGGCAAAAAAGGTCGTTGTACGGTTCACATGAATCGGTTGGCGTAGGGGGTTATTTTTTGGTAGAAGCAGCCTTGAATGGTATACATGGCTGGCTATTGGAAAGCAAAAACCTGGAGACTCCCTGTCTGCAAGGGAAAATAAAAAATCAGAAACCGACTTTACCCCAAACGCCTCGCCGTATGCAGCACCAGTCTCGGTTTCCCAGTCTGGTCTTCGTTGTTCATGCGCGTGCGCCAAAGTTCCCGTTGCGCTGTCTGACCTTTTCTCTGTTGCTCCCACTGCGATATCCTTTCCTTGGCCTCTCTCAAATAACCCATCGGTAACTTGCATATCGGCCAGCCGTCTCCGACTTCCTGATAATCTTGACGACGGAGCCTCTCCTCAACCCCAAGTACTTAGCAACGGGATCGGTGGACTGGATCCTGGGCAATTGTGTCTGCTTCAAGCGGTAGCGCACCAATAGCTGCTGCTTCTCCTCGTCGCTAAGGAGGACGTGTTTGGGCACCAGCTCGTGCTTTGTGATGTTGACGAGCAGATCTTGCTCGACAAAGACCTCGACACCGCCCTTGGGACCGTCGGTTATGCTCGTGGCGCCGCGGAGAAGTCGAATGGCCATACCCGTCATGGGCTTCACCGTGACCATGATGCCGGAGTGGAAGGACCCGTGGACAAGATGCGCCATGTATTCGCGCAGTTGCTTCATGCCCACGTTCTCGTCTGCGTTGAACTCGACCCAGATGGTTCCGATGTTGGGCGTGGGATTGGGATTCTTCTTCGATGGCGCGTCGGTGTACTTGGCGAGCATTTCTTCCGACGGTTGGCAGGAGAAGTTGAGGCGTGAGCGGCTGGGCCAGGGTCAGTACTGCGGCCTGGTTGCGAGGACAGTGATGCCTACTCTGGCTCTCCGTCTTCGCGCGCATATCTCCGAGAGAACTCGTCAAGTGACATGGACATGTCGTCTTCAACAATCATGTAGCCCTTTGATGGCGTCAGCGCGCAGTCCAGCACGGCTCCAAGCGCATCCGCATCCGCAACTCACCCGGTCGTTCATCATCTCCTTGGTCGTCCGCCAGACCCTCCACAGCCGGATCAGGCTCGCGCTGTATTTTTCGCCGTCCATAGTCGCGGTCCCCGAGGTCGGTGGTTGGGGAGGGGAGGGGAGAGGTGAGGTTCGCGGTGGTGTCGGCGCAGAGGGTGGAAGACTGTCGCGTCAAAGAAATCTCCGGAGGCTTTGGAGTTCAGGCTTGGCGTGCATGTGCGCTAACACTGGCTAACACTAGCGCGGCGCTGGAGCAACCCCACCAGATCCGGCCGCATCCCGAGCATCATCCCATGGCCTCCTCCAACGACATCCCGAACCTCAAGACACTCCTCGGACACGGGCGCGGCACTGGACTACGAGGGAGAGGGCGCGGAAGAGGTGGATTGGGAGGCCCTAGCGAAGAAAGAGCACAACTCCTGGACAATGCAGTCAAGGGAACGGATCAGGATGCTGCGGGGAGCAGGCTGAGCTGCGTCGAGCTCGGCTATCTCGACGACCCGTATGCGAAGCTGTTGACGACACAGCAGGCGACGCGAAAGTTGCCTCTGCTGAATCGAGGAACGTACGTCCGCACCTCTGCCATCGACCTGCTCGTCGCCAAGTTCCTTGTCACCTACCCGGCCTCTGCAAAGCAGGTCATATCGCTGGGTGCGGGTACCGATACGCGCTTCTTCCGGCTTCTCGACCTCTATCCTCAGACTCGCCTCCTATACCACGAGATTGATTTCCCTACGAACACGCTCGCCAAGATTGTCGCCATACAGAGACAGCCGCTCCTCTATCGCAAGCTCCTACACACACCCGCCACCTCGGCGTCATACCACTCCGAGACGTACAACATCCATGCGCTCGACTTGCGGTCTCTGGCCGATCCCTCGGACGGGACGCCGTTACCCCAGATACCGAACCTGAACCCAAACATACCCACCCTGATCCTATCGGAGATGTGTCTGGTTTACCTTCAGCCTTCGACAGTGCAATCAATAGTCACTTCGCTGTTGACGCATTACCTGCAGCCCACGACGCCTGCCGCGCTCATCCTCTACGAGCCCATCCTACCCCAAGACCCTTTCGGCCGGACTATGATCTCGAACCTGCAGTCCCGCAACATCCACCTCCACACCCTGACCGCGTACCCCGAACTTGGTGATCAGCGCGCCCGTTTGCAGGCTTATGGCTTAGTCGACGGCGCAAAGGTAGCGGATACCAACACGATCTGGCGAAAGTGGATTAACGAGGAAGAGAAGGAGCGGATTGCTGGCTTGGAGCTTTTGGACGAGTTGGAGGAGCTGGAAATGCTGCTTCGGCATTATTGTGTCGCATGGGGCTGGAGAGACGGTCAAGGTGACGTCTTCTCGCAAGCGTGGGCGGATGTGAATGAGTAGGATATGTCTCAGGATAGGACCATGACTGTATTATTAGCGTACACCAAATCGGATACCCAATGACAAGTTGCAAGACGTTGTCCCAACATGCATGGCTGGTCAGCATGTGAAATAGAGAGTGAAGATGCGACACGTGCTTGCGCGACAGTGCATCTCACGCGCTAAGCTTTGTCCGGCCGGCGCCTTGAACCCTTGCACCAAGCTTTGCGACAACAAGGCCCGCTCCTCAGCGCATCGCCCATTGCGCCTTGATCACATCGAGGAGAAACCCCATTGTTCGAGTCTCAGAATGGCCTAGTTATTTCTTCTACGTGCAATCCATAATTCAACCCCGACATCGGCACGATAAACAATCACCATGGCGTTGCGCAACACGCACCAACCGTCCTTCAACTTCCTCACCGGCGAAGAGGAGGTGCCAGCTCCTGCGAAACGAGAAGCCCTGCGCGAAACCTTCCGAACCACACTTCGCACCTCACAGAATGGGCCGCACACGGTGGTACCCTCGGATCCCATCAATGAAGACCTCCGCGCCCAGCTCAACACGGTGCGCTATGAGCTCGAAACCGCGAAGCAAGAGAAAGAGATGCTCAAGTTGGAGCATGCGCAAGAACTCCGAGACGCGCAAAACCGTGCCGATGCCGACTTTCGCAAAGCGCAACAAGCCGAGGCGTCGAACAGCCTCACGATGAAGAAGTACGAGGCGCTGGCAAAGGAAATGGCAGAGATGCAAACGCGCGCTGCGAACGAACGGCAAGCCCTGGAAAGGCGGTTGCGGGAGAGTCAAGGCAAGGCGCAATCGCTGCAGGAGGAAAACGATGAGATCAAAGAGGAGCAATCGACGTCGCAAAGGCAGAATGACCACAGGTACAACACCCTGCAGACGGAGCACAAGACACTCAAGGACAGTGTGCAGGCGCTGCAGGAAGACATACAAGCCAAAGTCCATGCGCTGCAGACTTCGCAGAAGAAGCTTGCGCAAAGAGAGGAGGAGGTGGGGCAGATGGAGGCAGAAGTGTTGCGATTGAAAGCCATCACCGGAGATGCGGAGACACTGGAGGTCATAAAGAGGGAGCTCTCCGACCAGGTATCGCACATCAAGAAGCTGGAAACCTTGACACGAGAGCAGAGTACCGAGCTCAAGCAGTACCGTAAACAGCACAAGGCCATCGAAGTGGTCGAAGAGGAAAAGAGGTCACTCCAGACAAGGTTGCGCATGATGGATGATCTGCAACGGCAGCTGGGCGAGGCAGAGCTGAGGAAGCAGGTCCTAGAAGAAGAACGCGACTCGTGGACATCCTATCTCGAGGCCGAAGCAGAGACACATGGCGAGATCCAGTTCGAGACACCCCAGGACCTCGCTCGGGCTTTCATTCAGGAACGCATAGAAAGGACCGATCTCCTCAACCGACTGGGCGAGATCAAGCCTGAACTTATCGTCCAAGAAAGCAACATAAAAGCACTTGAGCAAGAGAAGGCCAAGCTGCAAGCGGAGATCCAACAACTCAAGACTGCAGGGGCTACCAACGCCTCTAACCCCAACGATGCAAAGGTGCGGGCACGGCTAGAACGACAGAAAATGTTAGCAACCAAGGAGGTCGAGTTCCTGCGTGCCCAGGTCAAAGCTTTCGACGACGAAGAGCGCGAGATGCAGCCTGACACTTTCGACGCCGCAAAGTCGGAGCGGATCCAAGAGCTCGAAGACCTCGTAGATCAATACCGCAAGGAAATGGAAGCCCTCCAAAAGGAGTTCAACAGCCTCGAGAAACCCGCAGCCGCACCCGCGACAACAGGTCAAAAGCGAGCCCGCAATGCCGAGGAGGAGGACGCCAACGACGAACGCGTTGGCGAGCTCCGGCGCAAGAACCGTCAGCTACAAGACGAGCTCAACACGCTCCAAAAGAAGATGAAGCTCATCGAATCTGAATACAAAGCCCAACACGCCCAGCTCAAAAAGCTCAAAGAATCCACCCGAACCCGCGTCCTCGAACTCAAATCCAACCCCACCGCCGACGCCGAAGCCCTCAAATTAAGCACAGTCCGCACCCTCCGCGAAGCCAACGCCCACCTCCTCTCCCAGCTCCAAAACGAACACGCCGCACCCGATACCACTGTACCCCTCGCCACCCTCACAGCCGCCCACGACGAACTCACCCAACTACGCACCCAACTCGCCTCCAGCAGCAAGAAAATCACGCGCCTCAAGCAAATCTGGGCCGCCAAGTCGCTCGAGTTCCGCGAAGCGGTCGCCTCCATCCTAGGGTGGAAGCTCGACTTTATGCCCAACGGGCGGGTCAAAGTCACGAGTGTGTTTCGGCCCGCGGACGATGAAGGGGAGAATAGTATTGTGTTTGATGGCGAGAATGGGACGATGAAGGTTTCGGGCGGGGAACAGAGTGCGTTTGCGAATGAGATTCGGGATCAGATTGTTTATTGGGTTGAGGGACGGAAGGAGATTCCTTGTTTTTTGGGGGCGTTGACGTTGGAGTTTTGGGAGAGGGGGCAGGGGGGGTAAAAAGATGTTATATTCATTGTGGTTAGGTCGGGTTTTAAATGGGTTCATGGAATGGATCGACTGTGTACGTATGTATGTATAAGAGGGCGGTGGTTTACGCAATATGAGAAAAAATCTTTATACCTAGGTATCACGCTTTCATCCCCCAAATCCATATCAAACCATACCCAACCTCCGCATCTCCCCCTCAACCTCAAACACAACAAACGCCCGCGTCAACCTCCCCCCACCCCCATCTTCACCCTCATCTTCAATCCCATCCTCCCACCCCCACCCCCTCCTCCTCCTCCTCCCGCCACCATTCCACCACCACCCCCTCCCCACCCACACCACCAGCCCAGCCACCACCAGAAAAACATCGTAACAAATAAGTGCCGACGTCGCGGGTGCGATCCAAGTCATTCTATCGTCCTCGTCATCGTCCTCGTCGTCGGTGTGGGTGTCGGGATCGTATGAAAGGCCCTGGGGTCTCGGAGACGGTGTGGCGACAGTGATTATATTTGTTGGCGTTGGTGTCGGTTCGGGTGTGTGTGGGATTGGCGACGAGGTTGTGATGGCTCGAAATGTTGAGAGTGGGTGTGGTGTTGTCGTTGTATTGCAGGCGTTTGCGGATACGGATATGGATATGGATATAGATATGGAGGTAGATAGGGATAGGGATGTATGCGTTATTGTCTTGTCTGCTGTGGCTATCGCTGGCGTTGCGGTGGTGTGGTTTGCGGAGAGGGAGAGGGAGAAGGCTAGTATGGTGGGGAGTAGCATGGTGCGTTGGCGTGGGCTTCGGGTTTGGTTCGTTGTGTTGCTTTTCTTTTTTCTTTGATTTCTTCGTGGGTTGGGGGTGCGCACGGTTGGTGAAGTGGTAAGGATGGAGTGTAGTCCAGAAAGAGAGGATGGTGAGGATGGGAGAGGGAGAAGAAAAGGCTTCATATATGCGAACGGCAAAAGGTATGAGTGGGAGCTTGACAATAAGACGGGGGAATAATAGCAAGCGGTGGGTAGGTGTGGGGAGGCGCATGATAGCAAGTGGTGGGAAGATGTGGAGAAGTGAAGACAAACGTGCTATTGTCCTAATAATCGAGGAGTACAGAAGCGCTATCATATATACAAACCCCTCTTCCCTTCACCTCAAACGCCGCAAGAGCCCGCTATTGTGTGTGTGCAGTTTGGTCGGATCACTACCATCATTGCGCTTTGTCCCACGGCAGCGCAAAAGTAGACACCCAATCCTCGACTTCCTTCCTCAGCTCGATTATCTCCGTAATGTCCTCGCCCTCACCAACATACTCCTTGAACGCCGCCACGCTGGTCGGGTTCTTACGTCCAGTATCCTCGGCCTTCTTCTTCGCCTCCTTGTCCAGTTTCTGTGTGATACCGACAGCGCGATGCACGACATCAGCGACACGCTTGAAGTCCTCCGCTTGGAAACCGCGGGTCGTCATAGCCGGGGTTCCGATGCGCAGACCACCGGGCTTCATAGCGGACTTGTCACCCGGCACAGTGTTCTTATTCGATGCCACGCCGACGAGCTCGAGGATGCGCTCTACTCGCGCGCCGTCTACGCCGCGGTCCTTGAGATCGACAAGGACAAGGTGGTTGTCCGTGCCACCAGAGACGATGTTGTAGCCTAGGCCGCCCTTCTCCTTTGGATCGCCGAGATGCTGTGCGAGAGCCTTCGCGTTGTCCAACACCTGTTGTTGGTAGTCCTTGAACTCTTTAGTTGACGCCTGTTGCAGAGCTACCGCCAGAGCAGTAATGGTGTGGTTGTGGGGCCCGCCCTGGTGGCCGGGGAACACAGATGCATTGATCGGTCCCTCTAGGTCGTACATCTCCTCCTTGCCCTTCTTGTCAACCTTCCTTACACCCTTGCGGTAGAAGATCATAGCGCCTCGTGGGCCTCGCAGCGACTTGTGCGTTGTGGTGGTGACGATGTCCGAGTGCGGGAACGGCGAGGGAATAACGCCGGCGGCAACCAAACCTGAAATGTGAGCCATATCCGAGAGGAGGTATGCGCCGACGTCGTCTGCTAGCTTCCGCATCCGCTCATACTCGATTAGCCGACTGTACGCTGATGTACCGGCAACGATGACCTTGGGCCTATACAAATGAGCCAATTCCGACATCTTTTCATAGTCGATAATACCCGTCTTCTCGTTCAGCCTGTACGGGAGGGTTTCGAAGTATTTGGACACGGCGGAAATCTTCTTCGTCGGCGTTTGGTAGCCATGCGACAAGTGACCGCCGTGGGGAAGGTCGAGACTGAGGATGCGGTCGTGGGTATTGAGGATGGCCGAATAGGCGTACAGGTTCGCGGGCGAGCCGGAGAGGGCTAGCAATCGTGTAAGCAGAGATATCGTACCGTTTCCATGCTGACTCACGCTGGACGTTGACTCCCCACTCAGACGGGCTGAGACCAAAGGCCTTGAGCGCTCTTTCTTGACATAACCGTTCTGCTTCGTCGATGTGCTCATTTCCGCCGTAGTATCGCGCGCCAGGGTATCCTTCCGAGTACTTGTCTATCGCGCAGTGTAAGTTTGAGGTGGTGTGATGATTGCATGGACGTACTCTGCATAACGCTGCCGAGCGCATCGAGGACAGCTTGCGAGGTGAAGTTCTCAGAGGGGATGAGGTTTATAAAGTGCTTCTGGCGGTTCTTCTCCTGCAGTGAAAGCATGGTGAGTCTCTTTCTTTCACATGGACGTCTTGTAGGTGGCGACGAACCCTGTTGATAATCTCGTAGACTGTAGGATCTGCTTGTTCCAGGTCTTGGGAGAGGACCTGAGACTTGTTATCAATGCGAGTCTTTTCGTTCCTGTGCTCGTAGATTATACCTTTTGCTGCGCATCCATATTGGTTGCGTAGCCCCGCCATTGTTCCCTGCGTATTCTTGCATGGTTGGTGGCAATTGAAGCCGTAGAACGAGGAGCGAGCTGGCGCAGAGGCGCTCTACATACAGCCCTGACAGTTGCCATGTTGATGGATATGGCGCGCGGAGGAGAGGCGTGGCGCGACCTTTTAAACGTCAATTGGATGCTACAGCGGGAATCGTAGTCTCAATGAGGCAACCAAACGATGGGCTCCACTGGTGGCTCCGCTTATGCACGGAACGGAGCCCGCAGTTTTTCCGGCGCCGAGGTAAAAACGAATTGTCGCTCGCCTCGTGCTCACTTTCTCTTCTTCACGTAACTAAAACCGATGTGATTAACCGCTTTCAAGACAGCTGCATCCTCACTTGGCTGGCGCAAGCTGGTCGACGTGGGAGCTGCTGACACGCTCCGGGCACCTACCACCTAGAGGAGACGAAAGACTATATGATCGGCGTACGTTGCGTTGTGATGCTCTGGCTGGTGTCAGGCAACAGGCAGCACCGGCAAAGCACTCGGGCTGATAGTGCCTTTGCCTGCTACTAGCGTTAGTGATGCACTGGGAATCTGTACGTAGCAGTTCGAATACATCAATTTCAATATCAAAATTCTCTTCTCCATCGCCGCTGCAAGAACGAGTACACCCACGGTTGTGACATGATCAGCGTACTGTGCAGTACAGGCAAACACATGTAGTATCGTCGAGATAGCTGTCATACTTTCCGCTATTGGTAGAGAAGATTGGGATTGAGGTATGCCCATTGGGAAGAGGTAGCCATGGTGAGTGTGCAGGTGCGCCTCCAACGTCTTCGATATCCCTTCCCGCCACGATGATACATATCCTAGCGAAGCTGGTTGATTCTTGGTTGTTTCGAAGGCGTCGGCATTGGCTCATCCGTGGCCCTATTGCTCTCCTCCATTGCCACGGTTCCGAAGGTGGAAGGTGAAATGCCGTCCTACACTTCGAGCAGAGCACATGATCGCGCCTTCCTCCCGCTGCTAGACCCGACCGCCAAGGCTGCTGGGTGGAGTCTAAGCTTGGGAAAGCGCGTGCTCTTATATGATCCTTGAGTGACGGTCACTTGCTCGATCGCGACTTCTTCACAGCTTCTTTTCCAACCTCTGTTTACCTCCACCCCCACCTCCACCCCACTAGCCCACGCTGACCGCGGCCTCTACTCACACCGACTAACGGTGATTCAACTACTACACCGCTCGCCCGCTGTAGGAATACTACCTGATGGCACCTCCCAAACACAAGACTCCAACTCCACCCCCGCCAACGTCAGCCCGCGATCCAGACACCAGCCCAGAGCTAGGCAGCCCGTCCAAAATGACGCAATACAATAAACAAACTGGCAGGCCCGTTCGCAAGAGCGCTGGAAAGATCAAGAAAGTGGAAGGCTATGTCGATTTCGAAGACGACGAGTTCGGGCCCTTGACCAGCGACCTGAGCGAGGAAGAGGACGATGAGGAACTGGAGCCGCGGCGTTTTGCGGATAAGAAGAAGCTGCAGCGCGGCCTGAAGCGCAAACGCAGCCCCTCTCCTCCCTCTCCCCGCCTGGAGCCTGTTATCTACCAGCAAGAACTTGGTGAGTTGACGGACGACGAGGAAGGTGGCGCCTTCCACCGCCACAACCCGAAGAAGCCTGCGGTCACGCTGCAGTTCAATGTCCCGCTAGGCTTCCATGGCCCGCTCTTCGTCAAGCTCGACAGTACCCTCCTACAAACCAACGAGCAAGACACACTCCGTGAGATGCAGCCGGACAAATCAAAGAAGGCCCCCGCCGCTAGTCCACAGCCAAAACACGCGCCCGTAGTGCGTCGCAAGGGCTTCACCGATTTGCCACCAGAGGTAAGTGTTTAGTGTGTATGTACGGGATATTGGTGTGCCGCGCGCTAACTTTGTGCCTACCTTGTTCGCAGTTGCGTAATACGATATACCGCTACATCTTTGCACGCAAGGACACGGGTGACGATTTGACAATCCCCATGTACAAGGGCACCAGTCGCACCCTTGCCAGATCCGCTCAATTCTTGAGAACCTGTAAAGTGATCCACCACGAAGGCTGCTCTGTCCTATACGGCGATAACATCTTCTCCTTCGAACGCCATCACAGCACCCGTGGGGCGTTCTGGGAGCCGGTACCTAAGGAGATCGGGTATCAGGATGTGTTGCATTTTTTGAAGATGATCGGTCCTGAGAACCTTCAATACTTGCGCGAGGTCAGATTCTTTTTCGACGACGCACTTCCTCAGCATACATCATATGTCGACTCCCACGAGAAGCGCCGCTACCTTAACGACGACTATCTGATCCACTGCCTACGTATCCTCCGGGAGGCTAAACTCCGCAAGATTCACCTGAAGTTCGATGGTCGCCGACAGTTGCACCAGTCCGACGTTAAGTTCCTTGGCTATCTCGAACAGATCAAGGCCGACGAAGTGGTTCAGATTTCTCATGATCGCCCTCCCTGGTATCGAGAGCCGAAGAAGATACACAAATGGGTCTGGGACGGCATCAAGGAAGCGATGACCCGCAAGAAGAAACTCTACAACACGGAGTAGCTGCCGACAACGACATATTATACATCACCTACACATTCAGATCTGGGTCTATTCGGCACCACTGTTTCTGGTTCTTACGGTTCCTCATTACACGCATGTTGTAAGCCATATTCATCACTCCATGTCGTCTATCTCATTATCTGTGAGCCCGGCGTCCGTCTCCATGGCCGCTTGATAAGGATTGTCATGATGGTCAAAGGACGTTGTTTCGACAGTGTGTCAGGCTGTCAGCGGAAGTACGAGGTTGTATGGAACTATACTTCGATGGCATGTTATCGGTTGGGGTTGTGGTGCACTGTTTCTTCTTTTTTGACGATGGTCTCAGGCCTTCGTGCGGGCATGTTCAGTGTATAATTCTTCTCAATCTCTCAATCCCCCAAAATGTAGACATTAACAGCGGGATGTTGAACGTGATGATTGGTGCATTTTGTTTAAATATCCACGTATACCCAACCACCCAACGGAACTCCGGTTCGGCGTCATTTCCCTAACGGCTAAATCCCCGATCGCCGGCCACCTACTCAGCCAGCCTTGGAACCTGTTGAGAACCACGGAACAGAGCGCATGTACCTTGCATAAGCGAGCCGTTTTCTGCAAGCCCAGCTGCAGGGACGAAGACGGGACACATTCAAGGTTTTTGAATTATCTTTTTGGAAGTAAAGCCCGCGAAGCACATAAACTTTGTTTTACAATGAAACATATACATAGTAGCACGAACCACAGTATTATATAACTCACCTACGACCCCGAAGCGATACTTGCACGCTCATCTACAAATACCCCTGTTTTTTTTTTTTCGTATGCATGTTTTCGTCACAAACACACGCACACTTGCATCCAGCATCCGCAAGGCCCGCAAAAATTCCTTGTACCGGGATTATGGGTAACTGCTGGTTCCATCTTCTGGGGGAGGGGGTTATTTTAGCCGTCGTGCCGTCACGTCAACTTTGACAATTTGTTTTGATCCACACGGGGGACAGGGACGCGTTTTTATCCGATCTTGATCTTGATCTTGTCTGGGGGAGTGGGGAGACGGGGAAATAGATACGTATTTTATAGCACGTTTTTTTTTATTTTTTTATCGATTTTTGCGATGGGTGTGTGGGTGCGTGATTGGTTGGTTGTTCCGTTCGTTGACTAGGGAGGTAGGGGTCCTAAATAAAACTTTTTTTCAGCGTTTTTTTTATTTGGATAGATAGATTGGGTTGTGATGGCTGTGCAGAAGGCTGCAGATCTTTTAATTGATTTGTTTTTTATTTACTTTTTTTTGGGAGATTGTTTTTTGGGATGGAATTGATGGATATCATGGGTGTATATGCAATGCAGGTGATTCCCGCCCGCCCGCTGCATGCACGTTTGTTTGGACGTTGACTTGTTGTTTCGCTGTGTAGTGTACCATAGTATGTGTATGTGTGTGCGGGAGCGGGGTGCGTTCATGTATGAAGGCCTGACTTGATAGTGTTGGGCGATGAGTCTGGATAGAGTTTTGAGCCGTTCGACGGTAAGCCATCTGTGTGCTGAGTGAGTGAGCGACTCGAGCGTAGCAAGTTCTTCTTCGTTGTCGTCTCGTTACGTTTGTGCCAGGCGCTATTCGCTATCACAGAGGGCTCGCTGTACATTTCATCATTCTCGTTCAAGCTGTCTTCCCTTTGCGCTTCTTAAACTCTTCAATCCAGCCCGCGGCCTTATCCTTGGGTACGACGTTGATAGTCACCAGACCATCGACGACCTCGGGCTTCCCGCTTCCTAGCACTTTTCCCAGACTCATCTTTTTGCCCACCTTGATCAAACCGCCGGCGCAAGTTTCCATGTAGGCTTCCACGCCGTTGACTGTGTATTCGTGCTGCTCGTCCCAGGGCAGGGGAAATATGTAGTCGAGATGCTGATCCAGCCTCTCCTTGTCTGCAAACGCTTTGATGAAGTCGGATTGTGAGTGCATGGGATAGAGTAGGATGACAGGGAATGAGAGGGCTGACGAGGGGTCCATGCTATTCTCTAACTTGACGGCCGCATCTTCTAGGTCGGGTGCTTTGTCTGTACTCCGTGTCAAGATGTTTCTGCTCTTCAGTGCTAGTTTGAGCGTCGCTCGCTCTGATGCGGTTTTTTCTTCACGTGCTCGACGCGCTTTCTCGACAGATTCTATGTACTTTCTTCGAGCGTCGATCTTGGTCTTGAGCGTTTGGAGGGGAGCGTTGCCGGGGTCTAGTGATAGTCCTCGATTGCACGCCCAGGCAGCCTCTTGCAGCTTGTCTAGCGCTAAACATGCGGTGCCGGAACGGTAAAACGCTTTGATGTTTGAGGTATTGATGCGAAGCGTTGCTGCACAGTCTTGGATGCAGGAGCGGTAGTTTTCTGTGGTCGAGTTAACAGATTGATAGATTGAGTACAATCAAGATGACAGTACTCACTCTTCTCCAGGTTACACAATGCTCGGTTGACATAGACAGCCTCTCCGATGACCATCTCTTTCTTCGCCTCCTCGTCTGCGTCCAGTTCGACTGGGATCACATCGGGTCCTTCCGCATCCGGATCAGGGTTGCACTGCGGTCCCTTGAGTGCCGCTATAGCCTTGTCGTAGAACTCTTTTGCGTCTGACCACTGCTTTGCTCGTGCACATTCGTTCCCCTGTTGCCGGAAGTTTTCGGCGATCTCGGCACGCGTGCCCTCGTACGCCATTGCCTTCAACGCCTCGAGGGCCATGTTTTCGCCTCCTTCACCGTCCGTCTCGTCCAGACTGGTCATGAACAAGGGCATGCGGTTCATCTCCTTCAACAAGTCGTCCATGCTTTGCGACTGCACCTCGGCCATGGCGGGCGGCAGCTCGGCGGACGCCGGCTGCGGTTTGTCTTGATTCGTTTGTGCCATGTTATTCTTCCAAAGTTTGTACAATTTGGGTTCGACAAGTTCTCTTTCCCTGTTCTGCTTTCTGACTGTACTGTGGCTTGAAATTTCGGTGGATGGTCGCTTAGTCACCTAGGTGGGGGTTGCTCACCCCCGCACATGCAGGCGTCCGTTCGAACCTTGTTCGCCCAGCGGCCCCCCGTCCAAATACCAGGCAACCCCTGAGAACATGCCATCCCAGCAAAGTAACGCTCACGCTCAGCAGCTCAGGAGAGGGCGAGAGGACAACGAGAGGGGTGGTGTGTTGGTTGTTAGAGGCAAGATGAGTCCGACCGTGCCGTGACTTGCACTTGGAACATCATGCTATACCATCTGATCTGCCCACTAACGCCGAACCTTCAGGGTGCCCCTAGCCGATTCCGACGCGAATCTGACACGATATTCTCCGAGAAGACTGAGCGAAAACAATGCAACGCGCGAAGCGTGGATCGATGTTCAACATACTCTCTAGTTGATGAACTGTTCCATCTCAAGTCGCTCCCTATCTCCGTAGCAGTAGCCTCGATGCGATGACCATTATTAGCCGTCGTTCCCCTGCAGCGACGGCCGTACCGGTACCTGCAGCAGTCCGCACACGAGGCCCACTCTCCGCTGTTGAACTACGATGCATGCACATGCAGAGATTCCCAATAATGATCCCTGAAGTTTGAACATCTTCCACCCCGGGGCCCCTTGGCAAGGCTCGTTACGTCGAGCGCATTGCTACCTACACAGTAAAACTCATGTCTTCGCGTCTGCGCAATGCCTCGATCACACAGTAGGTACTTTCGCGCCATTCAACGTTACCAACGGCTTTCTTCCAACTATGCTCGAGCACACGCTCTCCCCATAATTCGGCCCTTTTTGGTTCACATTTATTATACGCTAGATAACGCTGACTCCCGCGACTGACCATCATGACAAGTGTGCTCTGGCATGTGCCCGAAGTCGTGCGTGAGCTGGAATCCGCGTCGTCGATCAGGATTCAGAATCAGGACTCGACGTCGGCTCCTGGTCACCGCCAAGCAAGCACGGCTCATCCCTTTCGTCTCAAAGTAGACAAACCGTCTAGCGGCTTTGCTCCATGGGGACTGGGCGTACAGAATGAGGCTGCTCGTTCATGCAACGGCCTGCCTGTTTGGCAGATTCCATATATTTCTCCTTTTCAGACGTACAGAGTGCGACGTCAAGACTCAAGCGTCAAGACACCATGGCGGGCAAACACTCGATCGCGGTCCCAAGGTCATGGTGCTGGTGCTAATTGCAGGCTAAAAGGTCGACGGCGCGGTGCGGGATCGTTGGGCGCCACTGCAAGGCAAGTTCGATGCTTGGACCGCGAGCGAGCCGAAGGCGCCTCTGGAGCCAAATGTCGGCGGGCGCGGACAAGAGGCTGAAACTCTCAATCACAGCTCGTCATCATGGCAAGGCGTAGTTCGGAGGTGGGCGGCGACTCGGCTACTGATAGGATGAGGTGTGATTGAGATTACTGTCGTCGCAAGCTTCGTTGGAAGCCAGCCGTTGGCGGAGGGCCTGCGCCGCTCATACCGTCATACGCCAACAATGCTCCTTCAGGCTTCGCGCATGCTCACAGTGCCATGGTCCACGCTGTTGCCAGCTGGACGGCAAAGAGAAGCCCCTTGTCCTGTCATTTCTTTTTGCCCGCTAACACAATGGCCGACGTCGCGGGACACAAGCCAGGGAACGTTGGACCTACATCTGCAGCCAATGACGCTTGACCCGAAAGCGGAAAGCGGGCGGCGCGGAGCCAATAGCGGGCCAAGTCGACAGGGGAGCCTCGACGGAACCTGCATACAGGGACACTTGTGCTCGCTACTCCTAGTGAAAGAGGCGTGCATACGGCAACCACCTGGCCTCGGAGTGCAAAACAAATTCAAAGGCACAGGCACAGATGGGGTCGATTGATTCCACCACGCTCATTCGTCCTTTGGCGCACGGTGCCGCCTCCCCAGCGCACTGTGCGGACTTGTGCCAGACGGACCCGGGATCGAGGGTACTGCGTGGGCGATCAGCAAATTCATGCTCAAGTTTGTGCCTTGCCCTCCTTCTCCTCCCGACGCTCCGTGCAGTCGACGACAACGGGTTCCTTTCTTGATGGACCCACGCCCCGTTGCTTGACACTGACCCTTCTTTTCTTACCCTTTGCGTCTTCTATCCTGCGTCATTAACTAGTCGCGTTCTTCGTTTGATTCACATGCATCATTGAACTGAGCACCGTGCCTCATCAGCAACACATTGTCGGACCAGGCCAACACTGAACTTTGTCTTTTTGCACTGTACGTACAGTTCCGGTGTATGCTAGTGGTCTTGTGACCTTGTACTGACTGTTCGCAGTTCATCAAACACCCCTCGGGCGCGTCCACCCCACGTAATACTTTCGGACGTCGTATATCACTATATAATACTGCTTGCGCCTTTTGCGGACATCCGAGCATTCAATCGCCGACCGTAGTACAAGCGTCTTGACCGGTACGTTGATCCAAGGTCAAAGTTGGACTCGGATCATTCCCAGGTGTCTAGCTACCACGACTACATCTGGCCCAGTCCTATTGACCAACAACGGCTCCGTCATCTCTATTCATGGGCTGATGTCGGTGTAGGCATGTGTTAGACCATACATGCCCGCAGCACCACTTGATTGTGGTTCTGAACGCATTGGAGTCGCGCGAAAGATATACCCCCTTCGACCAACGGCCTTGTCAACATGACTACGGACTATTTCTCAGACCAGGAAGTCTTCACTTCCAATCATCCGCTCCCTACTCCTGCTGGGACTCCATACAATTCATTATCGCGACGAACATCAAGATACGATACGCCTGGGAGTGAGATAGCCAGTTCGCCACCTCCTCTTCCACCGGACCCAGGTTTCAGCTCTGACGATGCGGCCAACGACGAGAACATATCGGTCCTCGATCCCCGTCGATTCACTCCCACGCTGCACGCGAATCTGGTTTCTGAAATCCTGAACCTTCGACGAGAACTCGATACGAAGCATAGGTTCATCGATGACCTAGAGACCAACCTCCACACAGTGCGGACTGATAATGACTCGCTCGTGAAACAACTTTCGGCTTCTACCAAGGAAGGCAAATCAGTCAAACGCCAGCTCCAACACTTTGAGACTGAGACGCTTGCAGCACTGGAAGAAATCGCGGCTGAAAGGGACAAAACAAAAGAAACGAATGTCGATCTGCGAGAGAAGCTTGCCATAGCTGAGAAGAAGTCGCGCAGCCAAGATGATGATTCTACCAAAGTGCACGATATGTGGGCTAGAGAGAAGGAGGTTTGGGCGGACGAAAAGCGAACACTAGAACGACGTGTGCACATCTCCGAATCCCGGCTGAGAATGCTTCTGGACGAGATTGCGATGCAGGAAGCTGCCCACGAGGAGGCTGGCCTCGAAAGTGAGGGAGAAGACCAGATGCGAGACAGCAACATCCCAGAGAGCGATACCACCAGCATACGTTCGTCGCCACAACGGAGATCATCCACTCGCCTTGGGCGTCATTCAAGGAATCGAAGTAACAGCAGCTACAAGAGCATTGGGCGCAACTACCGCATGTCTCTGATGAGCTCCGACGGACACGGCCGAGCCAACGGGATCAGCTTAGCAGATGAGCTGGTGTTCGATGAGGAAGATGAAGAGCTAGAGGAGTTGGAATTAGATTCAGACGACTTCCCGGAGAACGAAATGCGCGCACGAAGAGCTCTGGAATCCCGACAATCCATGTTACCTGATGAGAAGGCAAAACGCGTGCTAGGTCTTAGCAACGATTCTCAACAAATTACCGGTAGCAGGGATAGCCCGGCCACGAACGAGGACGCTGAGCAACGAAAGATGTCATATGAAACGATACAATCATCGACGACACTCACGCCTCGGGATATCACCTTGATCTTTCCACCGACGCGGCCAATCTACATCGACACGGGCGTGCAACCATCACCTCCCCCATCGCCCACCGTCCCTGTTATGATTGAAGCGTCGTCGCAGACGACTGAGCCTTCTGCCCAAATGAAGTTGAACGACGTACCATCAACGGCTGCAGAGATTGAAGCAAATCAGAGTCGAAAGCGCGTTTCTGTGCCATTGAACTCTGGCCCTCTGGCCGGAGTCAGCTCTGCGACAACGATGATTTCGAGCTCTGTACAGACAGTAGATCAGCCACTGAGTCCCCCTCCGACCCCTAAGATCACGATTTCATCGGACCAACCGCCGTTGTCACCCGTCTTTCAAGTCGAAGTTGCATCCACAGCTACTCAAACCGAGTCACCAGTTGAGCCCGAGCCCTTGCCTAAGATGCCCAAGAGAGCTCCACCGCCGGTTCCCATCACGGTACCGTCGATTGCTATACATGCTCCCACGTCCGCCCCTTCGTCGCCACGAGCCCCTATCCTTCCTCCAGGCACAAAGACGGTGTCGACGCAGACGGCAGGTGATCTTGTGACGCCCATGCGCTCAACTTCCATGCAAACCGAACCGATCAGAATTGACCAGAGATCTGTCAAGCTTCCCGCTCATTTACTTCCTTCTGCCATATCGTCCAAGCCAAGCACACCCGAGACAAATGGCAACAAAGTCATAAAGGAAGATCCACAAAATTCAGCTTCCAGCGACACGGAGGCAACTGGTGTACGAATAACCGCTCGTCAGGACCTCATTGCGCGACTGGAGAAGGCTGCAGACAAGAAGATTGAGAACCGATATCCCGGAAACAACGATAATGGCCCGTTGTCACGACAATTGCACGCCGATATACTCAACCGACCGTTCCGAACAAGCAGTCTCTTCGCTGGATTTGATGGTCCATCATCTGACGAGGAAGAAGATGATGCCCAACTGAGTGACGACGATTACAGGAGCGCACAGTACTCTACTCCTATGCTTTCTTCGCGCAACGCGAAGAGTGGCCGACCAGTAAATCCACCCACACCTGTTCCAGAAGACAAAGAGTCGACACCAGTCTCCAGGCCTTCGGAGGACTCTATCAACAGCACCTCGCTAGCATCCAAGCGAAGCTCTATGGAGAAACCTGCCAGGGTTGGAAAAGCACAACGCAACTCCCTTACTCGTCAGCCTAGTATTCGCCGTTCTGCTATGATTCAGAGTGGTACTGCAGCTCACATACGTTCTCGCAGCCCAAGCATTGGTAGCTTGGGTTCCAGCAACTACCTTCCAAAGCCGCCCTTCCCAGTTCCTACCCGTTCCAGCTCGCGGAACAAGCCCGTGAGCAAGAGTGAAGGTTCCCAAAGCCCGACACCCCGCAACAGTGGTTCGCATGCCGGCCGACGTCCGTATGGCGTGAAGCACCAGCGCAAGGACAGCTTGCGGAAAGTTCGATCCGCGGCTCCTGTGACTAAGGCTGGCCGCTCTCGTAGCAGATCTCCACCGCTTCCTGCTACTCCGAGCAACGCAGACACCTCTTCCATCCCCCCGCTGCCGAGCGACATTGTCAGTGCGAGCGGTTTCCGTCACCGACACCAGTTGTCAACTGCCACGGCTTACACAGCCAACGGCTCTATCAACAGTTCGGCAACCCAGACTAGTGTTGTCGACGCCATTGCTGCGTCGATGATTGGAGAGTTCATGTGGAAGTATGTCCGTAAGAGGAAGGCTTTTGGTGGCCCAGACACGCCAACAGATGTCAGCCGGGCGGCGGAGGAGGCTTCCTTGGCGAGCCACGGTGTGAGGCATAAACGCTGGGTTTGGATCTCGCCCTACGAAAGAGCGATCCTTTGGAGCAGCAAGCAGCCAACGTCTGGCTCTGCATTGATGGGCAAGAGTGGCCGTAAACGTAAGTCTTCTCACCATGCGACACTGGCACTACCGCTAACATATTTCTAGTTGTCATCCAGTCTGTTCTTGACGTCGCTGATACCTGTCCCGCACCGAAAAACGAGACCCTCTTCAACCGCTCGATACTCATCCTGACGCCTGCGCGTGCTCTCAAGTTTACCACCACATCGCGGGAACGCCATTACTTGTGGCTAACAGCCTTGTCCTTCCTCGCCCACTCTAGTTCGCCAATCCCTGATCTCGGAGCGATGCCAGCTGTCCCGCCGCCAGTTGAGGAAGCCGAGTCAAACCAACAGAGCGCAACACTCCGTCGCAGCCGGGTTCAAGATTCCGTCCGCCTGGCGAAAGGAAAGGCGAACCCAGTCACAACTCGCTACGCATCGCAAAATGAGCCCATGCCTAGCCTGCCCTCATTGGCTGGGTTCGACCGACCGATGCCAGACTCTGCCAGTCCACCCGTCATCCGGCGTGGCCCACAACATGGCCGGAAGAGGAGTTCCACAGGACCGAGTGCCCCTCCACCAAACATCCCATTCCGAAGCTTCTCGCACCAGCACGTTCCGTCCGTGTACTCGAATGGTTCATCCGACATGTACAGCGCGGGTGTGCCACCATCGGTGCCGTCGTCGGTCTACAACTCCACCAGTGGAGCAATGAGCTCTCGAACCTCGGAAGCCAGCACATCGACTCGTCGGCACTTTTTCGACACCATGGGCACTGTCCGGATGGAAGCCTTTATCGACAATGCGCTCGGTGACCAAAAGCAGCTTGGCATCCATGGCGGACGCCCGCATCACATGCAGCATCGTCGCCGTCGTGGCAGCAGTCAATGGAGCGCAAGTACACGCGACCAGTCGAACCGGAGTGGCGGACTCTTCGACTTTGACGCCAATGATCCCTTCCGTGGCTTTTAAAACAAAAAAGGAACGCGCCATGCTTACGACTCACTCACTTCACGTACGTGTCACGGGCATGCTTAACGGTCGAGCCTTGTTTTGCCTGCGCCGGTCCGTTTTGTTTGGTCTTCGGACTCTTTCCTTTTTTTTGTGTTGGCATATCGCTTTTGTTTATCGCAAAGAAAAGCCATACGTATGACTACTGACTCTCTACGTCACACTGCGGATCAAAACGAACTGCACACATTTTCCTTGCCTACTATCTAACCAGTCCCTCCACTTGAACTTTGTATCCACATCCTTTTCCCATTCTTAACACTCGCTCCACATATCCCTAGCGGGGGGAAGGGGGCACTTAGAAAGGCGGTCACGCGCTCACGCGCAACATCATTTTATCACAAACTACCTACCTATACCGCACATACTTTGTAATTGTTGCCTTTTTTTCTACTCTTCGAATACCCACCCGGCTCTTCTCTACCTCCTGCTGAGAGCACGTTTGATACACCACCCAACCAAACCCAAAGTTTAAAATTGTTTTATTTATAACCTTTTTGCCACCGACCACACACACACACGAGCGTCGTTTTTTCTTACCGTACCGTAGTAGCGACTTTGTTTGTCTGACATCCAGTCTTTTGTATGCGTTCACTTTGTTTGCAAAAATGTGTTTTATATCCTCGTTTTTGGTTTCGTTGGGGGGTTTTTTTTAAAGGCGTCGGGCGTGTTGGGAGTTGTGTATCAGAAGATTGGTTTTATTTTATTTTGTTTTGTTTTTTGGGGGGTGTGGAGCTATATCAGGGGATGGAAGGATGGGATGGGATGGGACGGGGGGTTCCGACTGAATGGAGGACGGACGGATGTTTGTGTTTTAGGGGGAAGGGAGGTCATATTATTCAGAATGGAGAATGCTCACTGTTGGCCAAATTTTGCGACAAGATTTTTTTGGAATCTGATAGGTATTTGATATATTCACATGATAAGATGATTGTCACTGCTTGTGGGTTTGTCCCACGCTGGATTCTGTGCCTTTGATTTTTCATTGTTTATTTCTTTGGCTTGCTCCAACTAACTTGCATTGCTAGACCGGCGGTATAAACAAAAAAAAATTAACTACGATACGAACACTTAAGTTTGAGCAAGCAAAACATACACCACAAGCCAACCCGCCATATTTCTATTATTCCTACAACTTGCTTCCAGCCTTCCTCCTCTTCTCCTTCTCCTTGTCGCGCAGCAAGCGACGCAGAATCTTGCCTGAGGGAGATTTGGGAATCTCGTCGATGAATTCCACACCGCCGCTGATCCACTTGTACCGCGCCTTGTGCTGCTCAACGTGCTT
Source organism: Decorospora gaudefroyi (assembly GCA_010015605.1). NCBI lineage: Eukaryota > Fungi > Ascomycota > Dothideomycetes > Pleosporales > Pleosporaceae > Decorospora > Decorospora gaudefroyi. The sequence continues at coordinate 56,868 of ML975274.1, forward strand.
TTGTATTTCGCGGGCGAGCACACGATCGTTCTCCTCGAGCCCGACCGAGGGTGCCTTGACGACAAAGGCCTTGGGTACCTCGCCCGTCTTTTCGTTCGGGATCTGGATCACGGCGCAGTCGTTCACGGCTGGGTGGGTCAAGAGGTGTGCTTCGAGTTCGGCGGGTGCGACCTGGTGGCCCTGGAGTAGTGTGAGGGGTGAGTTGCAGAAGAAAAAAAAATACAATGATAGACGTACCTGAACTTTGATAAGTTCCTTGATGCGATCCACGATGAAGACATGCTCATGGCCAGAGGGTGCCTTTCGGAAGACGGCCTCATCTCCCGTGCGCATGTACCCGTCCTGGAAGGTCTCCTTGTTGGCCTTGTCGTTATTGAGGTAGCCAAGCACGACAGCGGGTGATTTGACTAGCAACTCGCCCGGTTGGTCATATCCCGTAATCTCAACCCCCTCAATGGTCACAAGCTTGCACTCGATGCTGGGTAGTAGAGAGCCGGAGGAACCAAACCAAATGTCCGTCGGCGAAGTCGAGGAGACGACAGTACTTGTCTCCGTAAGACCGTATCCTTGTCGAATCTTCCAGGAAGGGAATAGCTTTTGGAGGTCCTCTGCCGTTTCCTGTCCCAACGGTGCTGCACCGGTGAATAGGGCCATTACAGAGCTCAGATCGTACTGGTCGAGTTTAGGCTTGTTCTTGGTCATGGCGATGATGATCGGTGGTACCAAAAACAACGAATTGATCTTGTGGTCTTGGATTGCTTGTAGGAACGAGTCAAATTCGAATTTGGGAAGCACCACTACGCCATCCCCACGGTAGACGCTGGTATGGGTTACGACGACCAAGCCGTAGATGTGCGACATTGGCAGGAGACCCAGGACCATCTCGGTGTAGTCGGATTGGTTTCGAACGTCGTTGATCATCTTGTCTCTGTCGGGCTTTTCGAAGGCGGCGATTTGCACTGTCTGACGTTAGCTAAGGCTGGCTAGGAATTCCTCAGATGGCTTACTTATGTTCGCAATCACGTTCCTGTGCGAAATCATGACGCCTTTCTGTATTGGCGTCAGCGCAGTCTCAGCGTTCACCAAAGGAGTCATGGCTTACCGGCAGTCCAGAAGTACCGCTAGAGTAGCAGAGGAAGGCGCTTCTTCGTGCACCATCTCCAGCTTCCCATTTCAACGGTTCCAGTCGATCCAACTTGGCGCCCTCTCGGACGAAGTCATCCACCGTCTTGAGTCCATGGGGCTTGCTCTTGCCAGTTAACGATTCAGGCACATCGAGGATGTAGATGCGATTTTCAGGAATGTCGCACTTCTTGGCCGCCTCTCGCGCTGTCTCTAGCAGCGGGACGCAGGTGAAGAGGGCCTTGGCGCCCGAGTTCTTCAGCTGATATTCGAGCTCAGCGGCGCTGTAGGCAGCATTGGCTGGTGTTTGGATACCACCGAGGCGGTGCGTGGCCCATGCCAACGGGAGCGTGTCCAGCTGCTAAATGTCAGTGCCGGCCCATAGCCGCGAATGGCGGGATGCTTACCGTGTTGACAGAGAAGACGGCAATGACCTTGTCCCACTCGGAGCCCTTGTTCGGATGGAAACCAAGCTCCTTTGCTAGTCCTCGTGCGAGGTAGTCAACGCGCTCCCGAACCTCCAGGCTCGTGTATGTCTTGCCGGTCAAACCGCAGGTAAACGGGTTGTGCGAGTAGCCGAGCGGATGGCGGCCATAATGCTCATCCAGCATAAAGTCGCAGATGGGTATCGAGTCCGGTGGGTCGACGGGCAGCTTCGGGACCCATGAGGGAGGGTAGAAAGGCATGCTGGATGCTATCTACGCGTGTACATGAGCTATGCGCCGAGTGTGATGGACTTGTCGGGCACCTACCTACTCACTGGCTATCTATCCACCTTCAATCGCAGAGGCAGCAGGGGCTGGGAAAGTGAGCTTCAGTTTGACAGCCTCAATTGCACGATGACGCCAGCATTGTTGTCGGATGCCGCACCCATCTTATAGCTGATAGCCGTCGCCTGTGGGGAAACCTTGGAAGCCGGGGTACCGAGGTCATGGCCGAATGGGGTAAGGAGGGGCTTGGCACCTGACTCGATTACTTAACCACCGTCGGACTCCCACAGCGATATCGGGCCTGGAAGAAAACATAGTGTGTAGGCAGCGCGATACGCAACGCTGGCGCTGGGGGAGAGCTTAACATGACAATGAGTCGAGGGATGGCTGCCATGTGGTGTCAGACTGTCAGACCCGCTCCTGCCGTTGTAGGTACCATGGTACGTCAAGTGCACGATGACTGCCTCGGAGACGTGACACAACGAACGCCCTTCACATTCACCACCTAGCTCGAGTGAGTTCAAGTGAGAGCTGCTTGCAAACCTCAGACGCCGTCTCTCACTATGCTCTCTTTTCATTATTTGCCCAGCCACAATTGATTGTCTATTGTACGAATGACGATGAAGCCACTATTCTTCCTCTCACCCCGTACCTCCGCTTGTTGCTGTTAAGCCTCTCACTTCTTCTTCTTCTTCTTCTTCTTCTGTCGCCTTCGTTGTCTCTACTGAACTCAGAATACATATCTGGTTGACTACCTATACCACTCCCCCTCTACCCACCCATCATGGCACCCGTAAAGTATAACTGTGACGACTCATCCGAGTGGGAAGGCGCGACAGCAACCAAACGACCTAGACCCAGTCACGACTCCGAGCAACTCGAGCTCCAGCGCGACCCAGAAAACTATGGCACGGCTTCTTCGCAACGCCCTACACGGAATAGAAAGCGCCCGGATAAATACGTGCCGCCGATTCAATCACCTCGCAAGAGAGCAAAAGTGACCCCAAACAAGCGACTCGTGACGCCCAGGACAAAGCCATCTTCGAAGAAGTCAGCCATAGCTGAGAAAAATCCGACGATTGTCCGCCTCAAAGTTCCGCTCGAGCGCTCAGTACCGACCACACCTGCACACCACTCACCTTTACATGACCCGGATGTGGATGATGAGAGTGCGTTGTCGTCACCACCAACTTCGACAACCGTGCAGATTCCAGTCAGTTTTCTGTATGCAAAATTTCTATCCGTGTCGCTTACCTGTGTCGTAGCGCCTTGCATCCACATACACCGACGCATCCCTTCCGCTGGACGGACAGACCCAATGCGCCCAGCATGTATCAGCACCAGTACCTACATCTAGTCAGTACCCCGGGACGCCAAGTTCATCTCAAACTGAACCAGTGAGCGGTTGCACGCCTTCCTCACCGTCTTGGCTGGCCCAAGCACCTGCTGTGGATGGTCCGCGCAAGTGCTCAGATTCGTCTCGCGGATCTTTCGAGACACGCCAGTCTGTGTCTTCGCAAGACGTGGGAGATTCCTTCACGTATCCCACGCCCGATTCAGTGGTCCATCAAGGCCCAGAAAATGCCTTCAACAAGTCGAATGTGAGCCAGCTCAAGACTGGCCAGGCATCAAATCAGGTGTTGACTGGGACGCAAGCAACACTGCCGCTCTGTCATAACTGCCATGAGACAGATCATATTGCTCTAAACTGCACCATCAACAAGCTTCCGGAGCGGCTCGATCATGGAGAAGTCAATCATATACCGCACGAATGTACTGCTAACGTCAATGCCACCGAGTCAATTGCTCAGTCAAGCATTGGGGAGAATCAACTCTCCATCGACCATGCTACTGACTGTGGCAAGCACCTCGGCTATCCTCACGTTGGGTCACCAACAAGTTCCTATGCATGCTCGGAAGCAACAACCGAGTGCGACGATTCAGCCGACCTGTTAGTCGATGATTCAAATTCTCCTACCACCGATACGAATCTCCACGCCATAGCCGAGCAACTTCTCGCTCAGCGAAACATCGGCCAAAACAAACCAGAGCCAAGTGGTCAGCCAGAAGTATGGGCCGACGGGCGACAGGAGCTCTGTGAAACCTTGCATTATTTTCGCGCCTACCAGAGCGCCTCCTACTCGACCGGCGGCTTTGTGCGAGGCTTCATGTTCGACAAGGTTGCCCATCATCGAGACTACATTGACAGCAACGTCGTCATATCACGAGCAGGCGGCGGTCTCACCAAAGACAAGGACTCCGGCGAAATGAGAATGGGAAGGGATCAAGCGGAAGACGCGGTCTCGCAAGCCTTGAAGAACTGCATGATTCATCGAAACCCCGTTGTAATCATTACCGGGGTCGACAACCCACACATTCCATCAAAGCCACCACACCAGTATTGCGCGCTGGACTACTTCAAACCCACACATATCTGGGTGGAGAAGAGCGGCGGCAGTAAGATTGTGCGATATCGCTTTGAGAAGCTCAATACTACGAAGGAGTCTTGGTGGCACCCGAAAAATGGGCAAGACATTGTCGAGCTCGGCTCCCTGTCACCACCAGTGGAAAAGACTTGCGACACGTGCAGAGTGCAGTCTCTGCAGGTATATCTCCAGGGTTGGATGTGTCTTCAGCCGACCTGCACCTCATTTTGGAAAATCAGCAGGCCAACACCCGGCCCGGGCCGCAGCATGTCATTACAAGAGCCCAAGGAAGCATCTCTCATGTACGATCCGCGCTTCCTAAAGCAAAAGACGCCCTGGCCTAATGATGAACATGATTATCCGCTGATATCCAACACGGCCGAGCTCTCCGGACACTCCATTCCGGGTGAGGATACATCCGTGGCGTTCTGGTCCGGTATGGTCTGCCCCAAGTGCGGACGCTGCATTTCTCGCCTCAACTGGATGGGTTGGGAATGCGCAAACACGACATGCGACTACAGCAGAAGACCACCACACACGCTCATTCCTGCACTTTCCCTTCGCGACCCGCTTTGGCCTGTGACGAACAGTTACACCCTGGCCAGGGACACGCAGTCTTCATTGATTGAGGTTAAAGTGTCTTTCGAGCACGGATACCGCATCAATCAATACAAATTTCCAGGAATCGACGGATTCATCTCCCACATGATGGCCAACAAGACCGTTCTTGAAGAAGAGGGGGGTCCAGATGCAATGTTTGAAGAGCTCCAACAGACGGACATTGGGCTGCAGAGGCGCTCCATGCCAAACGGGCAACTGAAAGGGCCAAACTACTGCCGTCACTTTCTCGTAAACTACGGCATGCCCTACAAGTTCATCGCCGCCACGGCATCCCATTCTTTTGAAGGAGCAGCCCGGCCCATCACCAGCACACGCAGCCGCTTGAACTGGGCGGCCAAACTCGTCCTAGCACAAGAAAGCAGCAGCCAGATGGCTGAAGAAATCAAGACAGAGTGGCAAAAGAAGGAATTCAACGAAGTCCTTGCCCTGGGCTACTTTGAAGAGCAAAAGATCAACTACCATGACGATGGCGAGTACGGCCTCGGACCTACTATTGCCACACTCAGTCTGGGTGCTCCGGGCACGATGCGCATCCGCATGAAGGCACGGCGCTACCACGGCATCTCGTCCGTCGCCGGTCTCTACGACGACGCAGCCCCGATCCCAGGCTGTCAGCAGTACGAGGCGCGACGCGCGTTGCACGATTCGCTCACTGCGCTCAAGCAAACCGACCCCAGAGCCTACCATGCTCGGCGCAAACAGATCCCCAAAGACCTGGGACTCAGCAGCAGGGGCCAGGCCAAAGATGTACTCACCATGCAGTTGGCTCATGGCGATGTTGTCATCATGCATGGTGCGGATGTGCAGCGCTACTATGAGCACGCAGTTGAGCACGCCGGAAAATTGAGGTTTGCGCTTACGTGTCGGTATATTGATCCTCTTTCGTTGAAGGAGAGTGATCAGCCTGGGTATGTAGTTGGGGCGGATGGGGAGGGCTATGATGGGACGGGGTTGGCGGTGTGAGAGGATGTGGGTTGGGGGTTTACTTATTGACTTCCGGGTGTGGGACAAGAATAGCCGCACGAAGCACAGCGAAGATACTGGATTCGTGAGTCAGGCCTTCTCTATATGGAATAACGAATTCCCGTCACCCTTCTCGCCCGATGGTCAAGGCAGGGCCTCCGCGTTTGTTTCGGTATCGACCAGTCTTCTACAAGCTATGGTTGAGGCTTCAGCAATGGAGAAGCCAAGAATCGCTGTCGGTAAGTATTCTTCTTATTTATAACAAGGGCGTGAGTTGTGACAAACACTAACTATTGGCAGGAAAGGAACTGGGTTGGGGGTTGTTGATTTTTGTTTTGAGAAGAAGAAAAGTGCAATGCATGGATTGATTTAGATGCCAGTATGTTTTGGCAGCATTTGGAGGTACAGTGGACTTTTGGCATGGATCTATAGTTATATATCCATTTTCTTATCATTGGGGGCATTATAGCACTTCTCCTTTGGTTCATTGCTACGGTATACACCATTCTCCCCCTCTCTCTCAAGATGAAAAAAACCGGGTATTCTACTTTTTACTTGCCGCTGCCCTCTCAAATGTGTGTACATTAGAAGTAAAACCTACACCTACACCTCCTGCTTCCACTCCTTATTAAACGCCCTCCCAATCACCATCCGCCTCACCTCACTCGTACCAGCGCCAATCTCATACAACTTGGCATCCCTCAATATACGCCCAACAGGGACCTCATTCATATAGCCCATCCCGCCCATCAACTGCACCGCATCGGCCGCCACCTCGCTGGCCCTCTCAGCCGCATACAAAATGGCGCCCGCACAATCTTGCGTCCGTACCAGCGGACTCTCATGCGCATCATCCACGGCCCTAGCCACCGAGTACGTAAACGCACTGGAAGCTCGGAACTTGGTATACATGTCTGCGAGCTTGCCCTGGACGAGCTGGTTGTGCGCAATGGGGATGCCGAACTGTTTGCGCTGGTGGGTGTAGGGGAGTACATTGTCGAGGGCGGCTTGCATGAGGCCGAGGGGCCCGGCAGAAAGGACGAGTCGCTCGAGATCGAGACCCTCCATGAGGACGGTGACGCCGCGGTTGAGGGTGCCGAGCACGTTTTCGGCGGGGATGAAGACGTTTTCGAAGACGAGTTCTCCCGTGTTGGAGCCGCGCATGCCGAGCTTGTCGAGCTTGTTTGCGACGCTGAAGCCGGAAGATTGGGTGGTGTCGAGGATGAAGGCTGTTATGCCTTTGGAGCCGGCTGAGGGGTTCGTTTTGGCGTAGACGACGATGGTGTGTGCGTCTGGTCCCTATTCACGATTTTCTGTTAGCCTCCCTGCTTTTCTCGCTCTTCATGGAGTGAAGTGAAGACCTGGGGAGTGGTGGTTAAGTTACATTTGTAATCCACATCTTGGTCCCATTGAGCAAGTATCCGCCATCAACTTCTTCCGCCACCGTCTTCATGCTGACCACATCACTGCCCGCCCCATGTTCGCTCATGGCCAGCGCACCGATTTGCTCCCCCCGAATCAGACCCGGCAGGTACTTCTCCTTCTGCGCCGCACTCCCATTCAGCATCAACTGATTGACGCACAGCTGGCTATGCGCCGCGTAGCTCAGTCCAATACTCCCACTGGCGCGCGAAAGCTCCTCCATGACGACGCAGTGCGCCTGGTAGCCCATGGCCAGCCCGCCATACGCCTCGTCGGCCGTGATGCCCAAAAACCCGGCTTCGCCAAACTTGGCCCACAGCTCGTTGGGGAAGGCATTTTCCTTGTCCGTCTGCGCCGCGAGCGCTTCGGGGATTTCGCGGCGCGTGAATTCGCGCACCGTGTCGCGCAGCTCGTCTAGGTCGGATTGCGTGGGCGGCGTGAAGTTGGTGGGGTGCTTGGTTGAGGCGTGACGGTGGTGGGCTGCGATGGATGGTAGTAGGCCGATGTTGGGACGGATGCGGGGTTGGCGGAGGGTGCGTGTGAGGAGGCGGGGTGCTAGGGATGTCATGGTTGTGTGAAGTAGGTAGGGGTCGTTAGAGTTGGGTTGGAGCAATCATCAAACAGGAGAAGAATGAAGAGAAAGCCATGTTTGGCAATCCATGGCTACACTGGTAATTCTCTCTCGGCTTGCGACGGCTGACGAACAAGACCGAGGCACCTCCCTAAAAACATTGCGGATGATTTCCGCACCTTGACCCTACCACTACCTACACCACCCAAAATAGTATACCACACAGTATTGACATAAGGTAGTCCACCCCTCACAGCGCATCCACCCCCTTCATCCCCCTCCCATTACACTCCCCAACATCCAACGCCACCAAGAACCGACTCACAGCATTATACGCCGCAACCGTAGCCGTCAACTCCACCACCATGGCCGCATCCTCCCCGAAACAAGCCTTGACCATATCCACCACCTCCTCCTCCACCTGCACCCCAACCGTCATCTGATCCGTATAAACCAACACCGCACACTCCGCCGCACTAAACCCCTCCAACAGCCCCCCCTTCACCACCACCCCGCCGCGCTCGCAAACAGGCAGGTCCAACACAGTCTGCAGCACGGCTTTCGAGACGCCAGCCTGCAGCGCGAGGGCAGCATGCACATCCCACTCATGCACCGCATGGTTCAGCACGGCGATGCGCGCAATGGCCAGTTCTTTGAGGTTCGCCGGCAGCGTCGTCTGCGTGCGGATCGCGCCGATGAAACTGTTCCAGCCGTCTGCTACCGCGGGGTTGTGTAAGAGGGCGAGGTCGAGCGGGATGAGGGGTCGAGGTTTGCGTCGCTCGGCGATGCGTGTGTAGATTTGTTGCGATTCGGCGTTGGGTGCTGTGCTGGGGGCGTAGGGTACGCGCATCTTGGGGGTTGTGTTGTGCTGTTGGAGATGGGAAGGGTTGGAGGGGAAGGCTTTGGGGGAAGCGGATGCAGGAGGTTTGGTACGAAGAGCAGGTAGGCGGATATATATATATTTCCAGTTTATGCACATGCAGGGACTTATGACGGAACTGCTTTTCGCTATCTGGAATAGCCTTGCATGGAGGGTTTAGTTCTCATCAGTGAGCTTCCATCAAGCTCATCGCTGTCCAGCACCCCAAATCTGCTTCAAGCGTACAAATCTTGCAACAAATCTTCGCAAATCTCGCTATATACAAATCGGAAACGCGCTACAAGACAGGAAACCATAAAATCTACAACCTGCTCTGCTCGTCGAACACATTTGGTAACCTAGGAATACCCTCCAATCTGGTCGTCTTCTTGCCCGCTGGTGCAAGCGTGACATTGTACGTCAAGTCGAGCTGGGCTTTGGGGTCCTGGCTCGGCTTAAAGTCTAGCAGCAGGTCGTCCTTGACGGCGAAGACGGTGTCGTTGGAGACCCATTGGTCGTCGCGGGGATAGAGTTGGGTAATCAGGGGTTTGTAGTTCTCCGCTGAGACCATCAAGTGGATGTGTGCAGGGCGGAAGGGGTGGCGGTCGAGCGTCTTGAAGAGTTGGCCAGCGGCGCCTGTTTTTTTGCAAAACGTGTTAGTGATTGATAGTGCTCATCGAGTCTGCTGAGTGTTTGTTGTCTGTTTTGACTTACCATCGGTAGGCAGCGAGTACGCGGTTGGCTTGTAGCAGTAGTACCAATATTCGCCCTTTTCGTTCGTCGTGAACTTTCCCCGGAGGTTGTTGGCCTCTTGGTTCTCCGGGTCTTGGAAATCGTACTTTCCGTTCGCGCTCGCTTGCCAGATGTCAATGACGGCATTCGGGATCCCCTTCTTGGTGTCCAGGTCCATCACCACACCGTGCATAAGCGTCTTCTGTCCGTCCGGGTGCTCGTTGCGGACGATGGTGTCGCCGAGCTCGCGGAAGGGCGAGTGTGGCGACCAGAAGGGGCCGAGGATGGTGGACGAGGTGGGTGTCTCGCCAGACTCGTTGATGTGCTTGTGTGCGATTTCGTCGACCAGGCTAGGGCTTGATTAGCAGTCATTTCCCACAGTGGTTGGAATGGCTCATGGGAAAGGTGCCCTTACGATTCCACTCCCAGAACGTCGGAGATGCGATGCGCCTCGTTTCTGGTATTTGTTGTCGTCTTGCCAATCGAGTTTACAAACCGAACTCCCTCAAACCACTCTTCGTTGGTCAATTCGACTTCGCGGATAAAGTCATGAAGATGTCTGATCAGCTTGCCCATAACAAATCGTGTCCGCTCCGGCACATTGGGTCCAATGGCGTTGATGACGGCATCAGTGAAGTTGGGATCGAAGCGGTCCTGGCCATTCTCCTGGTATTCAGGCGCTTTCTGATTGCTCGGGTCCATCTTTGTGATGTGAACAGATATGAAGAAATACAGGTAGATGGGTATCTCGCAGTTTCAAAGAATAAATCAATACTTAGTTGTATTTCTTGTCTGGGGCGCGAGGAGATTGATGAATAAATAGCAGCTGGATCTAGCCGGTTTCCACCAACCGAACAAACACCGTTAGCAATGGCCGCGTCTCTAGCCGGCGCATCAGGCGATGAGGCCTTGTCAGAAGTGCCTGCGGCATGTTGCATCGGCTTCCAGACACGCTGTGGGCATGAGAGGCGACAGTGCCGAACGTCGCGCCAGAACACGATGACAGCCCCGCCTTGAGTTGGGGGAATGGACGAATGATATGGGAGCCGAAGCGGATGAAGTCTTACCCGCCTCTCTTCCTGCGCCGCTAGCGTCATCAGTACCAGTGCCCCGCCCTCTGGACAGACCCCGGAAGTTTGGCGACGCGATGCGCTACCGTCTCGAATTCTGGGTCGGAGTGGAAGGTAAGGGTCGCTGGAATGTTACCCTACGACATTCACTACTCACGGCAGGCACGCGTTGTGGAAGGAAGAAACCGCCAAAATGGTCAAACACCATCTCATGATCGGCACATGGACGCCGCCGGGTGTGATCATCACGGTCGCCTTCGACGATGAGACACTGAAGCTGGAGTTGGTGAAGAAGACGGAGATTCCAGAAGACGAGCCCATAAGTTGGATGGCTTTCGACGTATGCGCGCAACTCACGAAGACACGATGCGACGACAATGACTGATTATCCGTAATACAGCACCAAAGGAAGAACATCTATGGCGCGTCTATGAAAAAATGGAGTTCACATCAAGTCAAGAGCCCGGATGAGATTGTGCACACAGGGAGCTATCCAATAGGTGGACACCGTATGTCATACCTACCGTGCAAAATTCCCAACTCATCACTAACGAATTTCAACAGCCAAAGCCAATGACGCCGCCACCAAAACCCGCGCTATCTTCCTTCTGCCCGCGAAGAAGCCCCCGTACGCCGTATACTGCAACCCGTTCTACGACTATGCGGGCTACGGCAACGTCTTCTCTGTCAACGCCTCAGGCCATATCAAAGAAAACATCCAAAACTTCGAATACTGCGATAAGACCGCGATCCACGGCATGGTATTTGACCCCTCAGAGACCTACCTCTACAGTGCGGATATGTGGGCGAACCGGATATGGTGCCACAAGAAGATTGACGAGCAAGGACGGCTGGAAACAGTCGGGTTTACGGAAGCGCCTGGTCCTAAAGATCACCCGCGATGGGTGGAGATGCATCCGAGTGGGAATTATCTGTATGCGTTGATGGAGGCCGGGAACAGACTATGCGAATATGTGATCGACCCACAGACAAAACTGCCGGTCTATACACATAAGACATACCCACTAATCCCGCCTGGTAAGCCTCTTCCCAAAGTCTTTCTCTGACATCCAACACTAACCAGTTCCCCATAGGTATCCCCAACGCAACCACAATGTACCGCTCCGATGTCTGCTTCCTGACCCAGTCCTCCCACTACCTTTTCGCCACCTCTCGCTCCAACGCCTTCTCGCTCACCGGCTACATTGCTGCTTTCAAGATCGCACCTTCAGGCGCCATCGAGCGACAGATTTGCCTCAATCCTACACCGACTTCTGGCGGACACTCGAACGCGGTTTCGCCGTGTCCGTGGTCGGATGAGTGGCTTGCCTTGACGGATGATGAGAAGGGTGGGGTGGAGATTTACAGATGGCATGATGAGTTTTTGGCACGAGTTGCGAGGTTAGAGGTTGGTGAGAAGGGGTTTGGTATGAATGCCATATGGTACGACTAGTCTGTTAGGTAGACTATTGGGGAGAAATTCGATAGTGCATCACAGTATGCCAATGGTCTTCAAAGCCTCATATATCATATCCTTTTCGCTTCTCTTTGTAGAAAGGGAATTCTGGCTATGCGTTAAGTACTCTTGCTACACTAGCGCACCTTGAACCCAGATGTTGGTGAACAAAAGTTTTCGTGCTGTATTCAGCCTACCTACCGAAACCCAACCAGCATGCTCAGCCTGAAAAGTCTACAATAAAAAAAAAGGAGAAAAGTTACCAATCCGCTGTTCGGAAACGTGCCTCCAGCTCCCGAATTTAGCCCTTGATGTTGGTGGGTCTGGGAGCCAACCTCGGAAAAGGAGGGGCATCCAGTCCTCACCCGAACCTGAGTGAGTGGCGGCCGGCAGATGTCATCGGGGAAGCTCTCTTTGCTCTGGTGCCCCAGCTTCGTCATGGTTTTGCACGATTGCTTTTAGGATTTTACATAGCTTCGATTTATACTAGCTGTAATTGCAGATCTGATCAGTTCCTTACCCTACCTTGCGACGTCTTTCCCAAAGCTCCCCACTCCTAGTCACTGCCCTCGAAATTGAAGTTTACCATACAGCTACTACCCCACAGCAAGCGACAGCATGTCGTCCAAATCGACACGGGGCATTTTGTACGTGACTATGCAGCCCAAAGAGGGTCTGCCAGACGCACAGTTCCACGATTGGTAAGTTGACTTGGGTAACAACAGTCGAATCCTCGCATCCTCACGAAGCCATCTGACACTCCATCCACCCAGGTACCAAAACGAACACGGACCCAACCGCCTGCGCCTCCCCTTCTGCAACAACGGCTTCCGATACCGGGCGAGCGACCTCGAAAATACGGCCGGCTCCAAAGACAAGCCAGAATGGATGGCCATCTACGACCTGGACGAACTCGAATGGCTGACGCGAGAACCGTATACGAAGCTTCGCAGCGCGCCGGTGCAGTCGCAACGAGAACGAGATACCATGAAGCAAATATTCGTCGACAGGCGCTCATACGACCTTCTCAAGGAGTGGAAAGCCAACGACTTCAAAGACTTGCAAAAAGTAGAGAATGAGGGGGAGAAGAACGTCATGGTCGCGGTGAGCTTCGCCTTGCACGACGGGACAGACAAGGAGGAAGAGCTCCGAAAGTGGTATGAAGAGGAGCATATACCGCTTCTGCAAAAAGTGCCAGGGTGGCGACGAACAAGGCGATTTGTGACTTCGTACTTGGACCTCGAGAGCGGCCAACAATCGCAAAAGGAGTTTCTTGCCCTCCATGAGTATGCGCCGCAGAACGGATTGGGTGGGCCGGAGTTCAAGACTGCTACTACGACGGAGTGGTGCGATAAGATTTACAAAGATGTTGTCAAGGATAGGAAGAGGAGGGTGTACGATTTGTATTACACGTTTGGTGCCGCGCAACGCGATCTGCAGAGTCTAGCGAGTAAAGACACGGTACCAGCTGAGAGCTGTGAAGGACTAGTAAAGACGTACCCAGCGCATACCACGGCGGAGAAGCGACCCGCGATTGAAAGCTTCGTCACCACGCAAGACGGCGTACAGCTTCCGTACCGGCTCGAAGGATCAAGCGAGCCCAACGCGCCCCTCCTCCTTCTCGCCAACAGCATACTCGTCGACTACGGCATCTGGGACGATTTCGTGACCGAGTTCGCAAACCTCATAAACAATAGGTACCGCATCCTACGCTACAACACGCGCGGACGTAACACGCTCCCACCAAACTCTACATCGCCTATCACCATCGACACCCTCACCCAAGACGTCCTCGCACTCCTTGATGCCCTCCGTGTCAAGAGAGCATCTATAATCGGCGTCTCACTCGGTGGCGCTACGGCTCTCAACGCAGCTCTCTCGCACCCGGACCGCATCTCCGCCTTCATCGGTTGTGACACCAACGCATTTGCACCTCCCTCCAACGCCAACGCATGGAACGAGCGCGTCCAAGTCGCAGAAAAAGAAGGCCTAACCGCTTCGTCGGGAGAACCGCTTGTCGGTGAGCAGCTCGCCGAGATGACAGTCCGACGCTGGTTTGTCCCGGAGTCGTACGAAGACACTGCACTAGCCCAGAAGATCCAGAGGGTGAAGGATATGGTCAAGACGAATTCTCTGCCTGGATTCCGCGATTCGGTCCAGGCGCTGCATCAGTATGATATCCGGGACAAGATGGCTGCGTACAAGGGTAAAGGCGCGTTCTTGGTCGGCGCTGGAGACGGTGTGCTGCCCAAGACTATGAAGGAGAATATGGCGGATAAGCTGGGTAGTAGTGGGGTGCAGCTTGAGGTTGTGCAGGGTGCTGGACACTTGCCCATGGTGGAGCAGCCGCAGGTTGTTGCGCGGTTTGTGGCTCACTTCTTGGATGGTTAGTAGGCTGGCAGGTGTCGTTTAGGATATGTATCGTGGACCCACTGTTCGCTTCACTCTTTGCTGTGACAAGAGGGTCCATAATACGTGTTACTTTGATCTATGGCGGGGAATGGCGTCTATTCCGTCATGTGCGATTCGGTTAGATTGACCTTTCTGTCCTGCAGCTGCTCCCTAGTGCCTTCACGTATTACCTAGCTTACATCTAACAACCAACCGGGAAACCGAGAAACAATGACCTCTTACCTAAGCTGGACACTGAGCAAATCCAAGATCGTGAATTGCAACTCCACAAAATATGCCCAACACCGCCGTACCTACTCGGTTGGGCCAGCCTCACTAGGTATGGCCTAGAGCTAGCATGTATCAGGTTGGGCAAACGTTGGGCAGGCCTTCCAGTCCCCACATACATATCTCAAAGGATTCAAGAGACGCGCCGACGATCTCGGTCAATGATGGTAGGTGTTAGTTATACCAGCATTCAGATCGTGCAGCACAGAGCGCGCGGGCTCGAAAGTTGGAATACCTAGGTAGGTATGCAACACCCCCACGGATCCGCTCGTGTGCATAATTCGTCGGAGTAGGTAAAAGATTTCTACAGTTATGTACGTGTTTGACGGGGTGTCAGGGTAGTGCCCGGTGCCCAAAGCAAGGCGCTTAGCGGTGGCGCTGGTGGTGGGCTAGTAGCGGTGAGCGCCTCGTGTAGGTAGAGTTCTATGCAACGAATGATGATGAGGTGCAGCAAAGAAAATCGTCAGCTTCGCTGTCAGGAAAGGGTTTAGGAGGTAAAAGGTTGGGGGAAGATGTACCGAGGTGCTAGGGTATGTCGAATTGGTATAATATAAGAAACTTGGAATGAGGGCCGACATGTCGACCCCACTACCCCCACTTACCTAGTCTGAGGGATTGTGGTGGACGTACCTAACAAGATGTAGGTAGGTATAGCCGCGCTTTGACGTTTTGGGGAATCCCTGCTTACGGAAATTCGTGAGCTCGACCTGTCGATCGTATCGTGAAAAGTAGGTATCTGACATGGCGGTGTAGAGCGGTGGATACCCAAGATATGCGAGTTGAAGGACGTCCCAAGTGCGACCAACGGGTGGCATTGCATTGCACCTGTACGTCGCGATGATTTGCATTCCTTGCTGGGGTGGTCCTGGCGGTGAATTTGGGGCTGCGAATGATATTTTCACAATAATAACTGGGAATTCTTTTGAGGACCGGGTGTACTTACGTACGTAACGGGCTAGGAAGTGCATCGTGTTTGATCCTTGCTCAGTGTCATGTTGTTGTGGGCTCACTCTGCGTAGAAACACCTGATACGAGAAGGGCAAGTTGTCGAGACATGAAGCCTTAGATATAACCTCAAGTTTGAAGGTACCCGCCCTCTCCAGCACGAAGCAACTGTCGCATTTTGAAAGGATGGTTCGGGACGCCCGAATAAACCATGTGGATGTATCGTGAGGCTTCTTGCAACGTCCCAATGTGGGAGCATAGCCCAGAGAGTAAGCTGAGTGTTCGAGCTCAGGAATGTCACCCCAGACCCTAAACGGTCGCTACTTTGACGAACAAGTGGACCAGCGCAGTTCTCAGGACTGGTCGGTGCGCCGAGGCCACAAGCCCGTTCGCGTAGTTGACAACAGGGCGCTCAAAAACAGTCTGATGGACCTGAAATGGGGAGCTTGTGAGGCCTGCTTTATTGGCTCAAGTGAGCAGTGTAAACTTAACGTATGGATGTTCGGTCAGCTCCGAGGCATCAGGCCGCATATAAGGGTCCAGCCAGGTGACACGGTGTTGGGTGAGATAGAGTTCTTAGTCAGATATCGACTCGCGAACTCAAAGTGGCGTGCGCAATAAACGATAGACGGGCACATCATGAATAGTGAGCTGGGTGAAATAAACTGGTCGTGTCGTCAGTGGCAGTGGCAACAAATACCGAAGACACGACGACTCACCGCCTGGTAACATGAAGCTCTGGTCATGTTGGAGACGAGTCGTGTTATTTCATGTCTTGATGTCATGCGAAGAAGAATCAAGGATATCTCAGTGGTCGGCCGCCTGCATTTTGTGGAAATATCTCTTCTGTGGATACCTAGTGGAGCCAAGCTAGTATATGCCGCGGTATCCCAGATACCAGATCATACGGCAATGTGCCCGGGGAAACGAGCGTGCAAGCCTTTGGAGGGTGTGTGTGGATGTCATGATGGTATGGGTTGTTGGAAGTGGTGTATTGGAGCCGCATCAGCTGAAACACACTAGGCCGAAGTACAGTCGATGCTACGTTCATGATCAATTCTTCAAGTAGTATTGTCGCTGAAGGTGTGCTTCAGCGCCGGCTGCAGGCACCGAACAAATGTTCACGCAAGCAGCCTCGTCACGGTCGTGGGAGGACGCGTAGGCCGGACGTAGCGGGACTCGCAATCAGTCAGCGCCCTTTTGAGGCACAGGTAGAAGGCGTGTGGGCAGAAAAGGGTGTGCGACAGACGAGCTTGAACGAAGGCTGAGTGGGTTGAAGGCAGCTCCACGCTCTGGGGGAGGCTTGGAAGTGGTGTGGGTGTGGGTGTGAATCGCTCCGCCCCTAGCGCCGGATCGTAACTTCGGGCATGCGGTACCTACGTAGCTGTCACCACTTCAACCGCTCCACCTTCATCCTTCACTGTGCTCTGCTTCGCTGCAAACTGCACGATCGCGCCTGGCGCCGCTCTCAGTCTCTGGCCGCAGTTTAACATGTAGCCCGTCTGCATCGATCGACAGTCCTGCATTAACGGCCGTGTTTACCGCAACATCTAGTGGCCAATGCGCGCGTGCAGCCTGCAGGTCATTCTTCACCGAGATGGTGTGCCGCCAACCACCTCATGTGGCCCGTCAGCGGCCACTTTGCCTGTCACTTATTGCTCTGCGCCTTGGAAATCCTCCTCTTTCTGTCCACGCTGCACTAAGCTTCTCACCACACGCACGCTAATGCGGCCTGCAGGCGTATGCACTGCACATGCAGGGCCCTCTTACGACAGGATATATCGCCTACGAACATAAGTACTCCACTGATCCTCCAGAATATGGCCTCGCTATCCGGCCATCTCGAGGAGGATACACAACGGGTTCCTACTATCGCTGTTGCTTCTTGCCTAGTTCATTCTTAGGCAAACGCATCCTAGGCAACACCACCTTTGTCTCATCTTAGTCACCCCTGCTACTGCGCCCCTCCCGTGACTCTTCCGGAGGCCGTACGCCAAAGTCACGCATATATTCTGTGCGTCTCCCTGGCAGTTGGCGGGACTACAAGTAAACTCGTTGGTCACCACTTCTCCCCTCGCCACAAAGTGCTCGCAAGCTGTCTTTCCCGGATCAACCGGCCTGGAGCCGGAAAGAAGACCATCCTGGACACAGTGACTTGTGTCAAGGTCGAACCAAGCTCTAAGCTCTCAGTACCTGTTCGACGCTCCTGTCCCCTTCGGACGTTGAAGGATATCTTATCAATCATGCCTTCCCACCATCGAAACCCGCTTAGGTCGCATTCCTTCCCACCGTGGATCGACGCGGCCGGGAACGGTGACACAGCCGATCTTCCAGACATCGACGAGGATCCGTTCGCTCACTTCGTATCTCCCATCACTGAAGCAGAAGACCCGTACGAGCTATCTCTAAGCGCGGGTATCGACATGCACGAAGGGCCACGCACCAACAAGGCCTTGAAGTTCAAGACCAACGTCGCCAATAAATGGGCCCGATATGTTAGAAACAACCACGGCCAGCTGCATAGCCGATATCACGCACCTACCATCTACGAGGAAGACGAAGAATCTTTCATGGGGCTTGATGACGATCGCTTGAACGACGCACCACATATTGTGTCTCAGATCAGAGCACCAAAAGTCGCCATCACTGAGCCGACCCGGGGCCGCGGACAAGAGCTTGTAGCTCGCAAGCAGCACAACCGTCGCCGTTCCTCACGGGCACTATCTGGCCAGCGCCACTCATGGCGAGAGCCCAGCCCAGATCTGTTCACTGTAGACGAATCGGAAGAAGAAGAGAGCCCTGTGCTCCGACGCACAATGACCAGAAAGGCCAAGGATGGCGCCGAACGCCGGAGGTCGTCCACAAGATCGAGGTCAAGAGCGAGGTTTGAAGTGGCGGAGAAATCGAGATTGTGATACAGCGGCGTACGCGCTTGAGCAAGACTGCACCGACACTAGGAGTTTGAACACACAGCGCGGTGGAGAGCATCGCAGCATCTGCATTGGGAGGAGTTGAGGCGTTTGATTGTTGGGCATCGTCCGCATTACACGGCGTTGGTGGGCTCATTTGCCTTTCGCACACAGCATCGTTCGGCGTTTCTGATATTCCCTTGGCTTGCATATTTACGCATACATGCATTGGGCCGGCGTTTGGGCGTGAGCATTTACAGACACACACACACACACACACACACACACACACACATTGTTGTACCTATTCTACCGCAGGAAATGAGATGGAAGAGCATGTAATATCATAAAACTCATCACTACTTTTACTCCTGCTCTATGACTTCACCCCCAACCCCATCACGTATGAAGGGTTCCGGCGCACCCCCACACCAAGCCTCTGCTACTGCACACTAAACAAGCATGCGGTATCGTGACCTCATGGCACCTGTACACGATAACAGTTTTACCCCTCCACACTTTTTTTCATGCTCGCGCGCCTACCGCTCCTACCATACACCGACAAAATAATAAATCTTCCGCCAGACTAACCACTGCATTGCCAGAACCGGAACCGCATCATTCCCCCCTTCTGTACAACAGCGGGAATCGGCACCTCGCAGACACGAGTGTAGATCAGAGACCAACACGAACAAGACCACTTTCGCCTCACGAATATCGTATCGTGTGCATGTGTGAATTTTTCCCCGAGCTCGAGTATAGGTACTCCCAAGAATGCAGCAGAAAGATGTCTCGCTGCCGCTGCTTGCGATGGCCCCTCCCCTGCCCCTCCCCTTGCGCAAACAACACACCGTTTTTTTCGTTTCTTTTTTCCTTGTCACCGTCAGTCAACTTGCGAATCACGAAGTCGTCCCAAAATAACGGGCGAGAAAACTAAGAAAAAGAAAACCCCTTTGCGCCATTGCCATCTACTACCTAGGTACGGCAGGATCTGCCGCGCGCACCGCACGCACGCCAAAAAGACCCTGCATGGCGATCCTATCTTCCTTTGTAGGATGAGTAAAAGATGGCTGGTGCTGGTGCTGGTGCGTAATCGGGAAGCACGCTTTTTTTTTTGCGGCACGCGTGACTAGCAAAAAGGCGTGATGATGGTTGATGATGGCGGGGCAGGGTGGTTGATTTTCGGTTACGAAAGGCGGGGGTTGCAGATGAGGGCACATGAGTTGCAGGTTGAGGTGGAGGCTCGTATGTAGTCGGCCCGAGACTGGTGGGGTTGGAAATAACTACAGCAGTTGTTTTGTTCTTGCGCGCGGAGTATCTAGGGTAAAGAGAGGTAGGTGAGCTTTGTGAGCGATTATTGAGGTTGTGTAATATGGACCATGGTTTGGTTCGGATTATAACATCAACAGCAAGCCATTTTGGTTTCTTTGGCCATATCTGTCCGCGGAGTTGCCAACGGTTCGGATATGTTTTACACGGTTAAGTTCGTATTGAGGTTGTGCGGAGCGCCTCAGCCGCCATGATATGGTAGCTGGGCAATAATGGGCCGGCGTAATTGTTCGGTCCATGTCTTGCATCAGCGAGGGAAAGAGGCAGATTGGGAAAGTTACCCACCGAATCGTGGTTATAGAAAATGAGGGACATCTAGATTAGCTCGTTCGCCAGTCATGGAGACAAGCTAGGTAGACGATACAGTAGGAAAAAAGACAAAGTACACGACGTCATGTGATGTCGTAGTGAAAGGCAGTGACTGTTCAAGCTGGCTGGCGCCATAACAAGGACCCCTGTAACATCACACGTGCAAAAACTAAATGTGAAGAACGGCGGCAATAAACCTTGTTGCCGAGTGCTCTTATGCTTCTACGAGACTATATGAGCTTTTCAGGTCCGCAAAACACAGCAATCAATCATGACACTATCCCCTTCAAGTTTCACGAGGAATGTCGGTGATTGCTGTTTGTATGAGCAATGGCTCATTTTCAACCCTGATCTTTAAGCACAGCCATTCGTCTCGCGTACGTGACAGTAGTAGTGTTTAGAGGCAATGGGGCTGACAGAACTATATATACTATTGATGACTACGATCTTACTGTTAAGACACGACGTTCTCAACTGACTTATCTAGACATGTATTTCGACAGGAAAAGAGCTGCAAGGCTGCATTACTAGCCCTTACACACGGCCTGTGCGAAGGCTAGCAATCCTAAGATGAGTCTTGGTTGTAACATCATCTAACTCGCAATCATCTTTATCTTCGCAAGCCATTGGATCCTTTTCCTATGCTACCGCTCAAAGTTTGATACTTCTTAGCATCACACCAGGTCGCGAAGAACAAACCAAGGGCGAAGACAAAGGTAATGACAGTGCAAATATCGAGCAGACGTTTCCGCGGCACACTGTTGGCCGAGTTTCGAGACGTCTCGCCATCGGAAAGAAGGCAGTTTATTGATCTCACAAGTCCAAGTTTCGAGATCGAACACATCAAACTCGTAGACGTCGCTGTAGCCAAAGCCACCGTTCAGACTGCGGTAGGATAGTGAAAAATGCTCACTCCTGCTATGCAGGATAAAACTAGTGATGGTCGCTGCTAATGCAAGAGAAGCATTCGCAAGGAGAAGGAATAATACTGCTTGCTTGCAGTAGTAGGATAACTAAGAATGGTCAACTTATTTTACAGCTAGTTAAGAAGCGACATGTAGGCTTACTTTGATAGGGTAGCGCTTCAACATCACGAATGCTGACAGAGCAGTAAACCCGACGGAGATGACAAGAGCGATGCTAGAAGCTCCAAGAACTACAGTTGACGCCAACGATCATACCAGTTTACTCGACCTTACCCTGGGTCCATCTTGGGATAGATGTGAAATTGCACCACGGGATACAAACAAATTACAACGCCTTGCATTGAACGAAACTCGCAATGGCAAAATGTTCAAAAGGCTCTTAAAGAATGCGAAATCGTACATGGCCAAGGACGATCCGAAATGGTTCTCTCGGCGAACTTATTACGCTGCAGCACGGGGCGAAACAGATATCGTCAAATACATGATTGAGGAAGAAAGGGTAGAAGTCAACGACGACAGGTCTGCTGATACGCCCATCTTCCTGTCTCGCGACCCGGTAGAGTTTCTAAAAGGCTTCAAGCTTCAGGATAGACCCGCTACTTTCCTCAGTGTCGCTGCTCGAGGCGGAGATGAAGATACTGTCAAGGTCTTGCTTGACGCTGGGGCAGAAGCCGATCATGCGATCGAATTTGCGGCAATGTGTGATTCGAGGACGCTCGTGAGGTTACTGTGGGAGCGCAGTGGCAATGATGCTGTGCAGGGCGCGTTCGTAACGGCCGTAGATCGAGAAGATACTGGGATGTTCAATCTTTTGAGGGAGCTTGGGGCCAAGGTCGATGACGATGTGAGAGTGGCATTGATTGAGAAAGCGCAGGAAGAAGGACTTGAGTCCATGGTCCGATTGCTCGATCATGATGCACGTGTATCTGCGGCCAAAATTTCATAACCAACTAGGTGAAATGTGTAACTTCGTCGATTTACTGTATTACACTGCTGGCTAACGTCACCCACTGCGAAGCGAGACACACAAGATAACGTCGATCCAAGCGTGCCGGGACGCACGGTGTAACGGGACGCTTTTTCTTCTAGACCTTTGGATTGTCTGTGTTGGAAGGCTCACTAGTGATGAAAGGAAATAACTATGAATGCATTCTGTTCGATGATGGTTTCGATTGTCTCCTTGCTACGTGAGGGCGCTACGGAGGTGTACATGACCCGAAACGAGTAGAGCCGAAGTAGGATCGAGTCGGCTCGTTAGGCAGCGATAAGCAGCCAACGTTCCTACTGATAATCATGATCCGACAGTCTGAATATTATAAAAAATAAGAAAAGCGCTTTCTAATTAGAAGTTTGCAGAGGTTCTTAGCGGTACAACGCTAGGTAGGGGTACAACGCACAATCTCGTCAAAGCGTCTGATTAATGAGATAAGTGATTGGCTCAAACCTCACGCGTCGCAATGACGTCGATGTTTGACACTCGCGACGACGACACAGCCAGTCCATCTTTCTCTGGCACAGCCCAGCCCTACTATAAACCATCACCAATAATAACTACCCCCCCAAACCTAGCATAACCAAAATGCCGCGTCTCGACGAAAACACCACGCAAACACTCCGCGATGCTGAACAGGGCATCAAGCGAAGAACAGCGAGCGCGTGGGACAGTTTCAGCAACTTCGCGCTACGCGACAATGTCCTCGAGGTAGCCGTCGGTTTAATGTGAGTACTAATTATTCCTTTCCATAACCCCCCCTTCAACAACCTTCACCCCCCCCCCCTCCTTTCACAAAAAACACAACTAAACACCCCCACAGCCTAGCCGCCTCCTTCACCGCCTGCGCAAACTCACTCGTAACTGACATAATCCTACCCCTAATCTCGCTCCTCCCCTTCCTCGCCCGCAATCTCGACGAGAAATTCGCACTTCTAAAGCACGGCCCCAACTACAACGGCACCATATCCAACGGCTACAACACGCCCAAGCAAGCCGTCGACGATGGCGCCGTCGTGCTGGCTTACGGCAACTTTTGCGATAAGATGCTCAGGTTCTTGGCGATTGCTGTCGCGCTTTGGCTGATTGCGTTGGCGTATTCGAGGGGGAGTGGGGATAATATCGTGAAGAAACAGGTCAAGTGTCGGTATTGTAGGAAGTATATTAGTGAGAAGGCGAAAAGGTGTATGAATTGTACGAGTTGGGTGGATGGGAGGGAGGAGAGGGGGTAGGTAGCTAGGTAGGTGGGGAGGGAAGCGTAGGTATTGATGTAGGGATTATTCGTTGATAGGAATGTTACTTTTTTTTTACAAGGATGAGTCGAGGTTGTGAATCTTTGTTTTATTATACTGATTGGTACCGAGGGGGAAGTTCTCGGTAGAAGTTTGTCATTAGCAAAAACAACGACCATTACCAGCGTTGTTGCTTTGAAAGAAAAAATGGCTCTGCAACTATATAACGCTTACTATCCATCCATTTATCCATGAACAGAAGAACATCCCCATAACCAATACTCCTTTCCGTTGCGCCATCCAACGCCGCGAACCGTGGGTATAATCCAGAGAGAGCACGTTAGGACCCAATGCCAATCTCATAGCCAAGCAAAACCTCTGTCGAAGCACCCTCCCAGCCTCTGTTCCCGCCGGTGGAAATCATAAAGTTACACGTGGGGTCCAGATACAACTGTGATATCACGCCCGTCCGATGTCCAGGCACGATGAGGAAAGGGGTAGCGGCAGCATTCTTGCTACCGGCATCGTCGTGTGTGAGGTCGTAGAGGCGGAGGATATCGTACGAGGCGCTGTGTTGGTTTTCTATTAGTGTCTTGTAATAGGATGATAGATTCCCTAGGAATCGCTAGCACTTACCAGATCAAGTGTTTGCCGTTGGGCATGGCCCGCACGGCACTCACGGCGCCACTCACGCTAGGGAATCGGAACGTGCGTCTCGGTTCTCGTAAACTCTTGTGCAGGCTGTACTCGTCCACGGTACCGTTTCTCCTCCCGGCATAGATGAAGTTGCCGTCTGGCGACCAGCAGGCGTTCATGCACCATGGTGGAGTGTTTCGCGGGGGTGTGATACGCGCAACTGGGTTTGGTTGCCGGCGGTCCCAGATGCGTAGTGTGCCGTCCATGGACGCATCGGCGAAGGTTGTTTCCGAGGAGGCTGGCTGTTCGGTTTGGCTTCCCGCGCTGTTTGTGGGCTGTTCGATTTCCTCTGCATGGGGCAGGCCATTGGCCGTGCCATTCGGCTGCGAGTCTGAGACTCCGTTGGTGGAAGGCTGCGCTTGGGCGGCCGCGGGGGGTTCTTTTGGTATTTCATCGTCCTGCGTTTGGTTGGCTGGCTCCTGAGGCGCTTGAACGGGACCTCCCATGTCCATCATGTCGAGGTCGCCGTTGGCGTCGTCGTCGGCTTGTTGGATGCCGTTAGCAATGGCTCTCGAGAACTCGTCGTCGTCATCTCCAAACGAAGGCATTGTCGCCGAGAGGTTGTTCTCCTGGCCATCGCCAAATAACGAGTCCTGATCCTTGTCTCCGAACAGCGAGTCGTCTGGTGAGCCTGGCGCATCCTCGACACCTTCTTCTTTCACTTGTGCGGGCCTTGACGTTGTGTCGAGGCCGTTGGTAAGACTGCCGTTGGCTCGTGGTCGTGCGGAGTTGTTCGAAGAAAAGGTGCCATTGGACGAAGGGAGGGTTTCGGTGTCTTGGGGTATAGGGAGGGTAGATAGTGGCCGTTGCTCAATGGCGGATATTTGACCGCCGCTCGTCTCAAAGTTTCGTTTGACCTGGCCAGTGTTCAGGTCCCAGTCGTTGATGGTCTTGTCCCAGCTGCCGCTTAGCACCGACGTCTCATCCTGAGATAGGGTTAGGACCGAGACGGCCGAGGTGTGGTTCTTGAGTGTGTGTATTCGCGTTCCTTCTTGGTGGCGCACCGACTGCAAGTTTATACCGCCCGAGTCCAAGCCTGACAGTAGCCACAGCGCTTGATGGTGTACAGCGAGTGAATATACCGGAGACAGGCTCTCCGTCACGCCTGCCGTGTCCTCGTTCTCCCAGTAGGAGAGAAGGACGCCTGCCTTGGTGACGGAGTCGACAAAAGGATGTCGCTGGGCGACAGTCAGAGCAAGCTTCCCGTTGGCCGTGTCTACCCAGTTGAACTTGCGTATATACCCGTCTGCGCCGCCACTGAAGACCCACCGCATGTCTGGCGTGGCCGTAATCGCATTGATCGAGGTGCTGTGAGGAGCAGCAATGGTCGGTATGATGTCGTATACGGGCGCATTTATGGCCTCTTGTCGCACGCTGGGGTGGAAGGGCAGATTGCCCAGGACGCCCGAGGCCGCCGCCGCCCGTGGGCTGGGTGATGTGAGCGTAACGGCGGGGTTTGCATCGCCTTGCCCAGGTGTGCCGTTGCCGTTGGGAATGCTGTTGCGCGGTCGCTGCGAGGGGCTGTCGGGCTCGTCTTGGTCTTGATCCTGGTCTTGATCTTGGTCTTGGTCTTGGTCTTCCTGATCCTCGTCGTCGTTGTCGTTATCTCCTTCGGCATCGTCGTCATCATTATCTCCCTCGTCGGCATCATCCGCCTCTTCGTCGTCGTCTACGTCCATGGCATCCCCCTCATCCTGCTCTTCTTCCTCCTCGCCGGAACCTGTTGCGCGCCGTCAGCTGGAGAGTTATCGCCCGTGTAGGAAGTGCAATTACTGGCGCCATTCTCGTAATCATCCTCCTCGTTCATGCTGCATCCATGAGTATAAGCTAGAGTCGCTCGTCGTCAGTGGGTGAATTGCTAGAATGCTGGCAACTGTCTGCGCGCCCACGTTCGCGTTGCGGCGCGGATGAAGCTCGGTTCGGCTTCGCGTCATCCCTCACGAGCCGCACTAAGACTACCTAGGTACTCCGTCGATCTGGGACCTCTGCATTTCTCATTCTTTTATAGTTAATATCCCATCTGGCGTGAACATGGCGTATCATGCCCACGATCTACATGCGCTTGACACTTGCACTGCATTCTGATGTAGCTTGTCTCTAATTGGCTGCAAGCCTGTTCTTCCAGCCACAACGCACTAGCCACACTCACTAGCCACACGTCTGCCCGTGATTCCCACCCTTTCACGAGGCTGAAAGTTAATTAGATGACATAATTCCTTCGCCACGCTTACTGTCTCACAAAGCAACTTCAACAATAATTATTAGCCTCCTCAGTCCTTCATCATATATCTAAGCCTCGGGATTATCGTGATGCCGTTGCACTACTCTTCCCCGCGTCTCGTGTCTGTAGCACTGGCTACACGCGCGTATCATTGGTTGGTTCGCAGAGCGGCATTGACGACCCGTTTCATCTGCTGTAGCCGCTAATGTCACAGTTTCCAACATCAGGCTATGATGCACCCCTCGTGCAAACATCATGCTGCGCCGCAGTGGGCGCCCGATCGCGTCCTGCATATGCTCGATAGCTGCATTATGGCGACAGAGGACTAATCTTCTTCCTTCTCGAGCAAAGCGTATCTGGGACGATGGCAACGACTTCCAACACATCGCCAACCACGGCGCCTTCCAACCCATCACCAACCACCGAGATGCCTCGAGATACCGACCCAGCGCTTCCAGGCATCAAACGCGGCATTGCCATTGGTGTAGCAAGCTCACTTTGTCTCATTTTCATCGCCCTCCTTGCCTTCTTCGCCATCAGACGACGGAAGCGCATGTCGTCTCGTAACAAGATTCCAAAGACTTCAGTAGACGATGTAGAAGCAGAAGCCTGGTCACAGGAGAAAGCTTGGTGGACAGCAACGCCTCCGTCGGCCCCGCCTGTCGAAGCAGATACCCGAACTATCTACGAACTGGACGCGACACAGATACCCGAGATGCCCAGTTGTACAGATGCGCAAGCAAAAGAAAGATTTGTAGATGAAGAAGCATTATCCAAGGATGAATTTGATCTCTACGCTCAAAAGTCGAACCAATGGCAAGCGTGGAGCATCGCGATCGAGCCAAATTCGACGAACCATACCTTCCAATATTCACCTTCGCGACTACCACTGCTTACAATCTCGCCACCTGGAGCTGCCCCCGGTGAGATCTCGCCGTTACTGCACTCACCATGGCATGGGTCGTCCCGGAGCACTTCGCCAGTCCACGTAGTTTCGCCACTTCCAAGTGCCCACGTTCCGTCTGGTCGTCATGGTTTCTTCAAAACCTGAAGGGCTCAACATTGATATACCAACGAACGATCAATATCGCGACACATTTGATCGCATTCCTCAGCACACAGCCGCGCATGCGACAACGAAGTGAACGTGTCCTGGTGCTATCGATGCCGAATCCGTTTTACGAGGATGTCGAATATCACGAGATGGGCAGAAGTGACGAACGCTACCATCCCTTACGATCTTCCGTCCCCTTATCAGTCATGCTGGAGACGAAGCTTGCGGACGGCCACCCAGCCGTGGTGTCGATCCAGAAAGAGATTTCTGGGCGCTGTTGGTAGAGATATCAACTAACACGACAATCGGCATTGCCATACAACGCGACGCTTCGCTGAAAACCGATCTAGAGAGTTTGGCCGGGATAGGGGGTCGTCATAGACGGTCCAGCATGAAGCGGGGATGGAGCCGCTTGAATGGTTTTGGCAGTATCTATGTCGTAAGGGAAGCACGCATTATTGGCTTTATAAAGTCCAGAAGCTTGAGCTGTGAGAATAATACATAATGGTGATACGACCACAGCTACAATGACCTAGAAGATCGAGAATGAATTGCAGTCCGTGCCACATTTGCGGAAGCGAGCTGATCCGCCGCATGCTTCCGCCATCCGCGTCGCACAACATTTTACGTGCATCAACACTATCGTTTGCCCTTGCGGGCGGTTTTCGTCTGCGATGACACCGCGTACTGAAGACAGCCGTTTCCGAAGCTGATGTTGGGGTGGCACAAGAGAACTTGGCGAACGCTGAACGCAGCCATTGAGCTTCCGCGACCAGAACGACAAATCCGTTCGCTCTCACCCACCGGATGTCATGCAGCTACGAAACCAAAACATCGTTTTGTGATCTTAACCGACAAGTTTTGGAAACTGCAACGTGATTGGAACCAAGGGGTTTCGCTCGTCCCAGGAGTTAGACTCGCCATGATAAATTCAGTGGATGGGCTGCTGACGATTAATATATAGTACGAAGCATGGAGAAAGGGCGAGTGTTGTTTTCGCGCCCGGTCATTTCGGTAGAACCTCAAAGACGCCACAAGCCGAATGCGGCCAAAAACGATACGGAGAATGATGGAGGAAGCCAGCTCTGCTAGCCACGTACCACTAACCAACTGCATATGATTTGCGTTGGTACGACAATGTCGGACGCGTCCCGATGCTGCGTTCATTCAAGGGCGTGTGCGTTTCTCCGCACTCACACATCCCCGCCTGGGTCTTGTCTACACTTTCACTCTACCAGAACCACACTTCGAGCCCCAGCAGAATGTCGAGACAGCAGTCTGACGCGAAAATTGTACTTTTTGGGGGCATCGAGGTGGACATTAGCCAATTCGATTTCAACGACCACTCCTCTAGGGTAGCCAGCGTAAAGATAGCAAACATCATATTCATCGCCTTGGTGTTGACCACCGTCGCATTACGCATCTTTGCAAGAGTCAAATACGTTCGCCGTATCTTTGCAGACGATAGTGCGTCACTGGATTCGCATGGCAACTTTGGCTAATTCCTTCACAGTTCTCATCATCTTCGCCGCCGTCTTCACTGTTGCTCTTGCTCTGACGTGTATTGCAGGTGAGCAGTACATCTCCACTGTTTTGACTCAACTCTGACTACTGCGACAGCAACTGCTCATGGCCTGGGACAACACGTCTGGATTCTTCCTGTACAGACTTTGTTTGAGACTATGAAGAGCTGCATCCTGGTACGTGCTATGCTTTCGTTATCTTACTCTGCATGGCACTCTATCAGGTTTTGTTGTCATGATATCAAAACCTGTAGGGAGACAATTGAGTAGATGTACGATAGCTAACCTCTTACAGTATCTATATGTCTGCCAGGTGCTATACGCTTTCTCGATTGCTCTAACAAAGATTGCCATCATCTCGAGTTACCTCCGCTTCATACAAGATAAGCCGTTTCGTCTGGCGATGTACATAACTTCAATCATCATTGCGAGTTTATGGGTCACCGGTACGGCAGATGGTCTCCCTTTTCAAAGTATATCCGCTCATCGAACAACAGGAGTTTTCGTGACTATCTTTCAATGTCGCCCAATCTCCGGAGCTTGGAACTTTACCATAAGTCGGAAGTGTGTCGACTACATTGACTACCTGTACGCGAGCTCAGCCGTGAATGTGGCGACTGATATTATCCTCTGCATTCTTCCTTTGCCCCATCTCTGGAGACTGAACATGCCATTAAAGCAGCGGCTTATACTTTGTGCCCTCTTGGCTGGAGGCGCTAGGTATGTGTACCTTTTGGCTGTTTCGGAACCGTACTGAGCTTGAATAGCGCATGTGTAGTGGGTATGGTTCGAATTGGCTACTTACACCATCTTCGCGTTCTGGATCTTACCTGTGAGTGTGTTTCCGTTACTCAAACTCGCCTGAAAACGACCACAACAGTACACAAAGCGTGAAAGCCAACTGCCGTGTCGAAGCATTGCAAAAAGCAACGCACTCCGATCAGCCCGCACCAAACACAACCCCGCTGACAAACACGTAGACCAAAGCGTACCATGCCTCATCCTATCCGTAGGCGAATGCAGCCTCGGCATCATCACCGTCAGCATACCCCCTCTTCGACCCCTAGCCCGACGATTCTTCCCTTCAGCAATGCGAAGCAACCCGTCTACATCGTCTCAACCCCGTACATGGCACGTCCGCCTAAGCAGTATACCGCCTAGTCAAAACAGGACTCCGCTCGATGCCGAAGTCAAACACGAATCCACGACCTCGTATGAGTCGTCGCACACCAGAACCTCTGGATAGAATTTGCCTGTCCCCGTTTGGCATCCCTGAAGACGAACCAATGCGCACAATAGGGGGGGCGCGCATGGCCGACCCAACGCGACGAAAAATATACGTCCGTTGAGCTCCACGAAATGGTTACTGTTTTGCGCGGTTATGGCGTCTGAGACCAGATTCCCATGGCGCTCTGAGCGTCTCTCATGGCACTCAACATCGCTTGAGAACTCGTCACACCGAATATACTCGCGGAACGTTGGCCAGTTCTTCAAGAAGTGGCCTCCGACAAAGGTATAGCCACTCCATACATCTACCAGCAGATTATGGTACTACCTATGCTTGGAGGTGCACATGAACGGACGGAAAAAGCGAGGCAAAACGTGCTAAACCGCGGAAAGCGCGCTTTTGCTGATTCAAACTACTTAGTTTGTTGGAATTTGTGTCACAGATACTTACCACGGTGGGTGTACGGCAGACAGCTTGGACGAGGACTGCATGGCTGCGCATACGCTGTGCAGGTCATGCTCATGATCCAGCACAGCTCGTCCACATGTTTCGCTCTACTACAAAACACTGCCTAGATTGCATGGCAGCAACGCTCCCGCTACCATCCAGGAACCGAGCCGCCGCTCTACAGGCATAGTCACGAACAAGACTCATCGCATCGATCCAGTCATCATCCCCCAAGAAATAAAAACCCATCAACCACCTTCCTTACACAACCAACAAACACCACACACATATTGAACAAAAAAGCCAACACCCCCTGACCTCCCTACCCATCAAGAAAATAGCAGCAACAACCCTCTTCGTCTACACAGTCCTCGCACTCGCCAACCCAGCCCCATCAGCCACAGTTGCACAACCCATGCTCGCCGAAACAAGAGCGCAACGCCGTGCTAGGACAGCAGCACAGACTATCCCACTTGACACGCGGAAGCTCAAGAGTAGCAAGGGAGGAAGTGGAAATACGACTGAGCCCGATAGCGCTGCATCGGATATTTTGATGCCGAGTTGGACGCTGCAGCTTGGTGCGCCGGGCTTGGGGGTTGTGGAGGTGGTAAGGTTATGGGGATAGAGGGGTGGTGGAGTGGATGGATGGATGATGGATGGCGTGTGCGTGGGTGACATTTGGGGGTATCCGTAAAGGAATGAGTCAGTTGAGGTTGATGCTCATGGGTACAAGCCTATATCTAGTCCGGGTCTTCCATGTTACGTGAGGGCCTACTTTATTTCACCATTCATCAAACCATGTCACATGCATCAAGCAAGGTTTCCAAATAGTGTTATGAGTGAACCCATATATTAAGCTCTACTACATATTGACTACCCATTCATGGCTAACCTGTTACATATAGTACATTTTTTTCCGCTGCCAAGCAGTTGAGAAGTCGAGGCCGAGAGCCGAGCAGAGAGAAGATGGGGTAACCATCTAAGCGGCGGACTCAGCGGGGGGAGCGGGGGCAGTG
The DNA here is from genome assembly GCA_010015605.1 of Decorospora gaudefroyi. NCBI lineage: Eukaryota > Fungi > Ascomycota > Dothideomycetes > Pleosporales > Pleosporaceae > Decorospora > Decorospora gaudefroyi. The sequence goes on from ML975274.1 coordinate 88,325, forward strand.
GGGTTGACGTCGGAGCAGATGAGGGCCTGGCCGAGGATGGGGACGAGGCAGCACTTGGCCTGCTGGCCCTCGGCCGAGCAGGTGTCAATGAACTCGTTGACGTTGGCGGGGGTGACGTCGGCTGTAGAGACATGTTAGCTATCTTGTAAAGGAGTATATTGTTTGGAAAAAAGGGGAAAGGACGTACGAGGAGAGCAATCCAAGTTGGCGAGGTTGAGCACGTCGGTCGCACAGCAGACGGGTGTGCCAGAGGAGCAGAGGCCGGTCTGGCGCTCCTCAAGGGGAGCAGCGAAGGCGGTGGCGGCAAGCGCAACGATGGCGGTGATGGTGAACTGCATGTTGATGGTTGGTTGGTTGGTTGGTCTTTTGGAAAGATAGAAGTGTTGGATGGATGTGATGTGAAGTTGTAGATGTGAGTTGATGGTGTGTGATGATGTTCTAATTGTCGACGTCTCGCTGCTCCCTTTATACATTTTCCACTCAAGTCTTTCCAGGGATCAATCCAAGGACGCGACTATTGACTGCATTGCCATCGTCATCAAACACCGACACGCCGTGAGAACGATCGTCACTGCTGTGACGGTGCTGTCCAGGGGAATGGTGGTGGTGGCCACGTCCATAGCGAGTCCCGCGTAACGTTGTAGAGCCATCTAGCGCCCCAACATCTTCATGGCGAGCATGTACCTAGCAAGAGTGACGTCGATCAATGTTCTCTCAGCCTCCATGATCCTGGCAGGTCAATATGAGTGGCTGGAGCGAACCTGGAAAGAACCGCTAGGGCTGTTCATCTTGAAACGTGCACGGCTGGAACTTCCCTCGCGTAAAGGATGAACAAGCATAGAATGTAGATCGATACCGGAGGATTACCTATTCAAGGTAACGATGTGAGGCTTCTACAGAATGGGCATGTTTTGGCTGGCCCCTGCGCGTACACTTGCTGCAGGGGCGGTGTACACACGTCGGCCTCTAATTGATTGTATGCATGGTGGCATGATACTTCGGCTCGACCGCCTGTACAGATTGGTGGGAGTTCTGCGGTTGCCACAGGACAAGCATTCAAACTTTGGGGTAAGTGACGTCGAACACGCTGGGGTCCTACTAACCGAGCACGCTCCCGTTCGAAGAAGACGCATAATACCTACTCATTTCCGCGACAGACTAACCAGCTTCGTCGCTTGCCAATGTCCCTGCGGCTATATCCGTACGAAGCAAAACATAGGGCTGTGTACCTGAGGAAATCGGGCGGCTCAACCGTTGAGAGACCGGTTGTTTGTGGGGAAGTTCAAAGGATCGCATCTAAATACCTGATACACTGATAGTCGCGAGATCAGCTTGGTGGAGGCGAAGCTCCTATGCAAATCCGGGCTGCATCCATCTCTCCGTTCTTTTTTTTTTTTTAGAAAAATTGGGCCTCTCAGAGGCGATTACAACGGTAAAAATGAAGTGGCGAGAGATCATCGACGACTTCAACATGGCTGTGTCGACGATGAGTCGATGACAGATACTGGATAGGGGTGCCGATCATAGAGTTCAAGAAAACATCGAAACCCACGGTTACACAGTAGGGGTTCGACAGGCCTCTGGAACGAATGGTGGCCTTGGGCCAGCTTCCAAGGAAATCCAGGTAATGCGATGCGTAGAAAACCTGGCAACGGCTCGATTGGCGGCTGATATAACACATGGATGAGGATATATAGGTACGCAAGACAATGTACTCTACATTCAACAAGTCTTCGATTTTCCATCTTTGGTACGCGCGCGCCACATCGCCTTCGAGGTGATTACCCAAATTCACCTTCATAAGCCTACAATAAGTTGTAGTCGGGTCTGTTACACGCGGAAAAGGGTCTGCCCGTGCAAGGCGTCTGGAGTCGTGAAGTAGATGGGTCGGCGCGTGCTGCAGGCCCGGGCGGCCGTTGAAGGTGCGCCCCACCCGCTAAGCCTATTGCAGACGTGACAGCCCGGCTTCGCTTGCGTCGATCTACGTCACAGCTGAGAGCTCTGTTCCTGACAGCGCGCCCGGCCAGCAGCTCCCGTTCCCACGAACCTGCCGGGGAATTTACATCATTCTTCGTCTCACGGGCCAATTATGAATATACTTCAATCTATTTGATGCGCAATGTTTACAATGTCTATGCCTCGCTGCAGAAGCGAGGCGTGTTTTTTCCACCCGAGGCGGCCATCCTGGTGGTGTGGAAGCGTTGAGAAAGTGCTGGCGAGCATTGTTATGTCATAGGCAAAGCAAGCTGGCGACGCGACGCGTGTCTGTGATCAGTGAATGCTCCGAAGAACCGAATATACATTAAAACACCGCATGTTCACGGGAAAGGCAAGACTTTATTGGTGGGTGTGCATATTATGGTCAAAATATCTGGCTCAATTATTATCAAGACACATGATTGTGACCCACATTATTGTCACCATTTTCCATGCGCCAGCAACTTTACCGAACGAGAAAACTTGAGAGTAAACGAAATACTGAATTGAATATAGGAATAGGGCGCACTATGGTGGACCCAAGTGGATAGAGCCAAGGAATTAAACAGCGATAGCAGCAGTAGGTGACATGTCAAGCGTCTGCGACAATCTCCTGAGCGCCGACGGAGCCGGCATTTGAATGATCTCATTGACTGTGGGCGAGTAGAGCGGATCTAGACTCTCTCTACCACGTAAATTAGTTATATTTCACTACACTTATGGTAATGGATTGGGCCTCGGACTTACAGCCCCATCAGGTCATCGTCAGCACCAGCTTGTTTGTCAACCTTTCCAGATTGTTTTCCCATGTCAAAGGCAAAGTAGTCGGCGTCTTCTTTGAAAGGACTGAGCATCCCATCAGCATGGTTGCCATTGATTTCACGTGCACACGGGGTGGGTGGGATAGTGGTGAGAACTGTATGCGGGTGGTCGCCGAAGGTTGACATTCTGGTCGGGCAGGCGGCGCTCATGCTCGCGCGGAAGCCCCTCGCGGTTGACTCAGATAGTGGAGCTGACAGCGACACCGAGCCACTGCGAGCTATCCTAGCGATGGGCGGAAGCTGAAGCTGGCCGTGGCTCAAAGCCCTCTTGATAAAACTGAAGGCTGACGCAGTGGAGGAGGTGCGACTCCTCATGCTTGCGGAGCCGGGATGGTCACCTGCAGAGGTGGCCGAGGAGACACTCAAATTCCTTCCATGGTTAGGAGGGTAAGGGGCGTTGATGATGTTTGGCCTGGCCATGGGGCTGAAAATGCCATGCAGAGCAGAAACGGCCGCGTCGAGTGAGGACTGGATGCAACTCCACGAGTACTCCAACCGAATGAAGTCGTCAACCCCGTTCTCGAGTTGTTTCATCTCATTCAAGCACACGCAAACCGCGTCTGCAATGATGGTAATGCCTGTAACCCAAGCGTTCGCGACTGCCTCCTGACAATGGTCCGGCTGAGCTTGAATGAGATTGATGGCCGAATTCGTAGTCTTTTCGATGGCATGGTCCGCCATATCGCGCTGTTGGCAAATGTCGACACGCAGTAGGGATAGGTGGTCTGATAGGTCCTGGTTGATATCGTGCATAGCAGCTTTGGCCGCATCATATACAGCTTTGAAGGCGTCCTGGTGGACATAGGCGATCCCTGCGTTGAGGTTGTCGAGTGTCGAGAGAACGGAGTCAGCTTTGTCACCTAGGGAGGAGTAAAGCATAGCAACGTGGTCGGTCCCTTCGATGAGCGCGTGAGCTTGAAGCGACTTGAAGAAACTGAAATCGTTCGTTCTGCAAGCCGCGTGAAAGTTATGCCTTACGAGCGCGACGCGTTGGTCCCAGTGTAGTCTTTGGATACCTTCCGTGGCCATTGTGTAGATGTGTAGGTTAGTGAATAGGAAGCCGATGTAGTAGCCAGAACTTGTTGGAACTTTCGATAGAGGAAGTTAGGTCTCCGTGGAATTTGGCTCAGGGTTACTCTGATGTTCTTTCTCGCCTCTATATATGGTCCTCGGGGAAACCAAGCGCCTCCATCGCCGATGCCAATTATAAGCATCTGACCCAAATCTAGTCATGGATACCAAGATAGGTAGGACGTATGTTTACGTGTGTTACTTTGACAAGGGAACACTGCGTTGGAAAGACATAGTGGTAAGAAGGGGAAGCGATAAACATACTACCGTGCTACCGTAAAAAGCTGATCGATAGCTCTATCGACGAAGTAGTACCCGAAGACTGGCAGTACCAAGACATCGCCGGATGCATGCCTGAAGTCTCAACAGCTGATTCCATGTTTCGATAGGATGTTAGCACTACGCGTTCTGGAGTCCATAGGGCTGAGACATTTGGGGTCTAGTCCCCGTGCAACCTTTGATGTATGCCTAATATGAGTAAATCTTGAAACCTGTAGAGAGAGACGCATCATAAACATGCTGCTTACGGACACAGCAAGCGATGTGTTGATCCTCGTTGCGCGAGACGGGTGGAAGCACGGGACGGGTTCGTGCTATTCTACGTCGTTGTCTCAGCGGAAAAGTAAATTGGTATTGTTCGAAGCCGAAGTAACTTCGTTCCTGGAGTTTGTTCCCAACTCTTCGTTCGCTGAGTGTGATGTCACCGTGATATGGTAGAGGACCAGCGTCGTCGGGTCTTCGCAAGTAGGCGTTTAGGCAATGACTGCCAAATCCACTAGGTTTATGTGAAGAAGTGAGCCAAAACCCAAAATTTTCAGTTACACCCGAGGCGGAATTGATGATGTTATGGGATCTCTAAACGGGCGACGGCGAAGTTTTGTTCACTTAATGCCAAGGCCCGGCCACCCCCGGGGCCGATGATGGGCCGGCCCATGAAGCTAAACCCAAATTGGTCTCATCCGCCACTGTCGTCCCAGCTAAGATGCAGATTTTTTCCCGCCGCGCGCACTCGGGACAATGATGCCACACGTTATTCCCGTGATAGTAACACTATTGTCCTGTCGCGACAAAACCGACGCGAACTGGCGGCGCCGACCCGCGCGTAGCCGACGGAATCCTGGCTAGAAAATTTCGATCATGCTACCATCACGGATCCATCTCAACATCTGGCGCGGCGATGTCGAGCGCCAAGTGGACCACGATGAAAATTTGGACGGTCGACGGGCTTTCCAGAGCTTGGAGTATGCCGACGGGTAACAATTTGCTGGTGCCGCAGTGACTCCACGCGCTGTTGCCATGGATTTTGGATTTGATTGAAATACTGACTTTGTCCCTTGTTCTTTGCGCATGTGGTATATTCACCATACATACGCAACTTCCTTATTGTTGTGCTCCATACGCCATACCCTATCTCCGGGTCCATCGTTTACGCACCCATCAAGATGGCAGCCGCTGCTGGGGAGATCACGCCCAAAATGGACAACCGCTCGGAGAAGTCCATCACACGCTCCACTAGTGACATCGAGAAGCAGACCGCTGCACCCAAGGACGAACTGCACCGCAAACTCTCCTCCCGACATTTGCAATTCGTAGCCATCGGCGGAACTGTGGGCACCGGTATTTTTATCGCCAGCGGAACTTCGATTGCTACGGCTGGCCCAGTCGGTGCGCTCCTGGCCTATGTGTTCGTGGGTACATTGGTGTACTCTGTTATGCTCAGTTTGGCTGAGATGGCGACCTACCTCCCGATTTCTGGTGCCTTCACACAATACGCTGCTCGCTTCGTTGATCCCAGTCTCGGCTTCTCTATGGGATGGATCTACTGGTTTTCATGGTCTATTACCTACGCACTCGAACTTACAGCTGCCGGTCTTATCATTCAATGGTGGGACGCGGACCTGAGCATTGGCATCTTCATCACGATCTTCTGGGTGCCGATCACGGCAGTCAATTTCCTGCCGGTTGATATCTTTGGAGAATTTGAATTCTGGTTCGCTCTGATCAAGGTCGTCGCTCTCGTCGGCTTCTGGATCTACGCTATCTGCATGAATGCTGGTGTCGGCCAGCAGGGCTATATCGGCTTCAAGTACTGGGACTCCCCCGGTGCCTTCGCTCCTTATCTTGCTGATGGCGCCGTCGCCAAATTTGTCGGTTTCTGGGCTGTCCTTATCCAAGCCGGATTTGCCTTTCAAGGCACTGAGCTGTGTGCCATCGGTGCTGGAGAGTCGGCAAACCCGCGCAAAACCATGCCCCAGGCTATCCGAAGGACTTTCTGGAGCATTTTGATTCTTTTTGTGTTCACCATCTTCTTCCTCGGCATCCTCGTGCCATATGACAATGAATCTCTCCAAATAGGAGATACGAATGCGGGTTCCTCTCCCTTGGTCATCGCCTTCCAGCTCGCTGGTGTCTCCGCCCTTCCCGATATTTTCAACGCAATCCTTTTGACGGTCGTCCTCTCAGCCGCTAGCTCCAACGTTTACTCAGGAAGTCGGATTCTTGTGGGACTCGCAGAGGAACGTTGCGCCCCGGCCTTCTTTAAAGCTACGACTAAGCGAGGTGTCCCGTACTGGGCAACCGCGGTCACAGCCGCTATGGGCCTCCTGGCGTACATGAATTTGTCTTCTAATGGCGGCGAGGCCTTCAACTGGCTTCTCAATATCGTGTCCGTGGCCGGTTTCATCGCGTGGACGTGTGTGTTGATATGCCACATTGCCTTCATGCGTGCTCTCAAGGCCCAGAACATCGGCCGCGATACTCTCCCTTTCAAGTCTTGGGGCGGCCAACCGCTCGCTATCTACGGAGTCACATTTACCGCCGTCATCACCATAACCCAGGGGTTTACCGCTTTCGTTCCCTGGAGCACCGAAAACTTCTTCATTGCCTACATTAGTCTGATCCTCTTCGCGGTTCTGTACCTCGGCCACAAGATCGTTACTAGGAGCAAATTCATCAACCCCGCTGAGGCGGATATTCTTACGGGCAAGTTCGAGGACGAGTTATCCGAGACGTGGGAGGAGAGCAGCGCGAGTGGGTGGAAGAAGATGATCAACAAGGTGTTTTGAATATGGCCAGCGTTCCTTTCGACTGGTTAGCAAAAAGGGTTTTCCTACTGTTTTAGATCGCGTTGCATAGCGCATGTTACGAGCGTTGCATTGCATTGCATGGCGTTCAGTTTAGCTCGATACCAATGTCAATATTTACTTACTTCATCTTACTGTCGCTGGTGGACCTTGAAGTCTCCAAGTGCTTGTGGAAAACCTTACCAAGCTCAACCAGGTAACAGAAATCTGGAGTCATCACGCACAGTAGTAGGGTGAGGCCAAGATTTGGAAGTCGGTAATATTAAGTACTGCATTCTCGGCAGTCTGCTGCAGAATCCACTGTACGCGGGCGCAATTGCGCAAACCCAGAATAAACGGCAGAACGGAAAGAAAGAAGGAAAGAAAGAAGGAAAGACCAAACAACTCGCTACAAAGCCAAAACAAAGTGATGCCGAGACGTGGCCCTGGGTATATTCGCTGAGAACAAAAAGCTCATATTTCGAGCTAGAAATGCGCATTAGGTTAGTGCAGAAAAAAAAATCGTATCCAAAACAAAGTGTCGAAACATGGTGTTCCTTCCGATTTTGCAATCTCTCTCTGGATGCAATGCGGCATGAAGGAACAGCGACCCTCATTCAGGCCGTCCAGGCAGCCTCGTGCTTATCCCAGATTTTCTCCAACTTCCTCCACTTCAAGCCATGTGTCTTCTCCAGCTCATCCCGAATGGGTTTCTCGCACCTGACCTCGTTGTGAAAGTAGAGGCAGGATTCGTACCAGTCCTCATGCGAGTCCCATTTGAGCTCCTGCTTGCACGCCGCGGTCATGTCGCCCGCCCTGGTAACCATGGCCAGAATGTCTCCGAGCAACGGGACGACCGTAACGTCGTCGGGGCATTGGCTGTGGGCTTGGAGTCGGAGGATAACGGCCGCGCGCTTGAACTCGAGTGCGATCTTGTCGAACTCGGCTTTGACGTACGAGGCCGATACGAATCCCATTATCCGAGGTAGGGTGAGGCTGGTCATGGAAGAATAGACCCATATCTTCCAAAACGCTTTCTTGGGGTCCGCCCAGCTGAACGACTCCCAGGTGAGCTCGGCGAGGTCTCTGTCCGGCTTCTTGCACCACGTAGTGCTGTTGAAGTCTAACAGCTCCGGACTACGTCGCACCTCCTGCTTTTGCATCGGGCTGGAGGTCTTTGGTGCCATTTGCGGCACCACGGCAGCTTTCTCTGCAACAGCCTGACTGGTGAAGTCGAAGTTTAAGGTCGGCTTCTGCGACACCTTTGCGACCTTGTTTGCGGCAGCCTGGATGGTGAAGTCGAAGTCGAAGGTCCGCTTCTTCGACACCTTTTCCACCTTGTTTGTGGCTGCCTGGCTGGTGAAGTCAAAGTTCACCGGCGCCTTCTGTGGCACCTTTGCCGCCTTTTCTGGGGCAGCCTGGCTGCCGAAGTCGAAATTGAAGGGCTCCTTCGGTGCTGTCAGTGAGCCCGTTGCACCCTTAAGCCCAGCAGCCTGGCTTGTGAAGTCAAAGTTCACAGGTGCGTTCTGTGACACCTTTGCAGCCTTTTCTGAGGCAGCCAGGCTGCCGAAGTCGAACTTGAAGGGCTCCTGCTGTTGCTGCATGCTGGGCAGCGCAGGGAGCTGCTTCACTGGTGAAGGAGGCTGGGCCTGAGGCCCAGATGCCTTTTGACTTTGAGCTGGGAAGTGCTCGAATTTGAATCCCGCAAAAGACGGCTTCGGAGCAATTGGAGTGGGTGGCGCTGGGGGAGCTTCAAGCTGTTTCTGTGGAACGACCACATCTACGACGGGCACGGGAGGCGACAGGTCTAGATCGGCCAGTTGTAGGCCCAGGTATCGGCCGAATACGATGACGCCACAGAGAAACTGCTTCATGTCCTCACCGTAGTGCATTACCAGCTCGAACCCCTTCGGGCTGACCAGCTCGCAAAACGAAAGGATGTATGGGGCCCATCCGAAGAGCCTCGACTCGGGAAGTGTGAGTTGGGTTCGATGTGCCCACAACTGCTTGTATGCGGCGTCGAACCCGTCAGCAAGAATCTTCATGTTCTCGGAGACCTCGCCACGCCCATCTAACAGAGCCATCATGGTCTGAAGAGCAATTCGCAATTCACCCGAGTTGGTAGCCAACTCCTGGCATACCATCATGAAAGTGGGCGGTGGCGGGGTTACCTCGATGATGGGGATGAGCTGGTGTGAGACAGGAGGAGGTGGTACCTCAGCCACGACCAGTTCGGACGAGTACGTAACAGCAGGGGTATCAGCCATCGGGGCAGCCGCAGAAGACACAGCAGAGCTCACAGGCAGTTTAGCTACCTCTTGAGTAGCCGCCGTGGCTACAGTCTCCTTGATAGGCTCAAGCGGAACTTCGACAGTGTGTTGAAGCCCTTGTAGCTCTGGCAACACTGTCGGAGCGGACGTCTCATCGCCCTCTGTAGGCTCAAAGCTCGACTTCAATCCGGTCGGCAAGATGAGGTCGCCGAGGTTACCATACTTTATGGCTTCTCCCTCAAGGCGATAGTTATATAGCCATTCAGTAGGCAGTCGGAATCTCTGCTGCTTCATGGGATTGTAGTGGTTCTGACCTTGAAAGGCCTCGCCCGTGGCGCGAAAGTTCTTGAAAGGGAATGGTGATGGTGTATGGGAGGGGTGGGGTGGCGATGGTGGCGGTGTTGCTGGTTGCGGTGGTACTGGTTGCGATAGTGCTGATTGCAGTGGTGCTGGCGACGGAGATGGTAGCGATGGCGGCGATGTTGTGACCGCGGCAACATGTTTGTGTCGTTGCTCGTCGGCGTTTAACCACGCACAGTAGTTGTCGATGTCCCAGTCGAAGTTATGACCGAGGACGAAAGCGACAAACATGAGGAACAGAAAGGCATAGAACTGGCTGAGCACCTCTTCTCTGTCGTCGTATAGGTCCTGAGCCGCGAAGTAGAGATCGAAGTATAGTTCGACAAAAGGCTCGCGACAGGCATTGAAAGCCTTGGAAACAAAGTTGGCGCACACATCTTCCAGGCCCCACTGGCACGCGACCAGGATGCATGCGCTGAGGGTAATGATGAGGGCGCGCCACATCTTGTCGGTGTTTGGGACGTAGGATCGAGGATATCGGAGGGTGCTGGTAAGGCTCTGGAGCTCGAATCTGCACTGTGCAGAATTATATACGCTACTCTGAGGGATGTAAAGAGTGTCGTTGAGCTATGGGTGGTTGGTTGCGAGTTGAGCAACCAAAGGTTCGTGTTATGGTGGATGGTATTGTGGTTTGCGAGTTGAACAACACAAGTTTCGTGTTACCTTGGACGATATTATGGTTTGTAAGTAGAGCAAAAATAGTCTCGTCTTATCGTGGACGGTATTGTGAGCTGCGAGTGGGCGGAGCAACGAAAGTCGTGTGTTATGGTGGACGGTATTGTTGTTTACGACCGGCAACGAAATCTTCGAATATAATCGCGCAATGTCCGTGCGCGCGCGTTCCCATAGCGGCGATGACGAAATACTTATTTCTTAGGCAGCAGCTATGTCGTAATTTGCGTGCGTGGAGTTCGAAGCAAACGGAAGGCTTGGCGCGAACCTGGCGCGTGCTTGGGCAGTGAAAGGACAGTGAAAGGACAGTGACCAAGATTGTGCGAAAATCAAAGTTGAAGGCGCTCCAGAACACAAATAAATGGCTGGGAATTATCCAGGGAGATAGCTACTAGATGTAGCTGAAGAGGAATGAGGAGAGTACACATATTCTTTGGCGCCTTATGATAAGCTGGGTGCGGAAATAGTCTTCGAGTCTTCGTCGACAACTAACCCACGTACGAATTTATATAGGCAGATAAAACTACAAGCACAGAAAGTATCAGAGACTTAACACATCAGCCGCTTCCGATATGCTGATCCAGTGCTTTCGCAAGCACATAGAGCATCTCGAGCCTCGCGCACGCAACGCCCTTCTCCTTTCCCATCCTTATTGGATTCCCAACGATAGCCTCCACCTCTATCCTCCGACCTGCCTGAACATCTTGCAGCATACTCGGCTCGATTCCAGCGTTCTTCGGAATCCTGGCTAGGGCGCGACCAAGCTGCAAGTCCGCCTCTTCCCGGGTGATGGTGTAGCCATACGCGGCGGCAATATCGCGAATCTCCAGCATGACGGCCAGAAGAACATCCTTTGCTTCTCCTGACGCGGCGAGCACATCGGTATCTTTGCTGAGCGACAGCGCACATATGGGGTTCCAGGAGGCGTTGACGAGGAGCTTGAACCAGCGTTTCAGTTGGACGTCGTCGTAGAACTCTGCACAACCGCCGGCGGATCTTATGAGCTCGGTGAAGGCTTGTGCATGTTGGCTCGGGGCGGATGAGGGATATGCTCCGATTTGCAGTTTCTCCGCCTCGCCGTGATATATAACGCCTGCGGGTCGTTGGGTGACTGGAAGGTAAACAACGGTACTTATGACGGGGTTGCTCGGATAGGCCTGAGCATATTCATCTTCGATACCGATCCCATTCTGTATGAGCACAATGGCCGTGTGTCCAGGGGTTACTGCGGGTGCTATCAATTTCGGCACCAAGCCTGGAATCGCTTTGCTGCAGATGATAATGTAGTCATACGGGTCTGATGATCGAGAGACTGCTTCCTCGCAGTTACGAACAACCTCGGGTTTGCAACGTATGCCTTGGCCAAAAGTTTTGGAGTTGATGATAAAGCCGTCCTTCTTGACCACTTCGTAGTTCGAGCGACAGACTGCGGTCGTTGAGGCGACGCGAGACAGGAGCCAGAGATAGACTGCTCCTACGCTGCCAGCCCCAAAGAGGAGGACCCTTGGTGAACTTTCGGATGGCATGCTGGAAGTGTTGGGGTATCGAATGTCTGTAAGAGAATACGATGTTTATAATACGATGTTAGCGAAGATGGATGTTGTCTACCTAGAGTACCAAAGCAGGAGTACTAAAATATATGGTAGGTACGTACCTAGTGGTTCCTACTAGGTAATCTCCGCTATCTCCGCGCCCCGCCCTTCTCCTGTCGTCCCTTCGTGGCAGCCACGGCAGCCTCCATCGCCAACTCGCCGCTTCTCGCATTTATCCTAGTCAACACGTATATCGCAAAGAATGCTCTGTCCGCTAATATCAGTTCGGCTCTGGTCATGATCGATAAGCTTGCTGTACTCCTCAGCCAGCAGCTACGTGTCACATTCCGTGGCTAACCAGCCGTGCCAGCGAACGTACCTACCAAATATCCCACGTCTCACTACAAACGCTCTCATTCACGCCGAACCGTAGCTTCCCTATCCCACCCTTCGTGTTCTGGACAAGAAGGAGCTACCTACCACAAAGTATGGAACTGAAGAGGTCTGCCAGTTTAGTTTCGTTTGAATTTACCACTTTTTGTCGTAGACTGGCATCATACGTGTTCACAGCTTAGATCTTTATTCTTTTCGTTTGAGCAAAAGAGATTGGGTTGAGGTTGTGCTGGAGCGTCAGTGAGGAAAGGAGATTGTTTGGGGTGTGAGCTGTTCTCGCCTGTTCTTGGTTCAGTCGTGCACTCTGCTGATTTTCGCTCTTTCTTCTACGCCATGGAAGCGAAAGTTGGAGAGACCCTCGGGAAGGAGAGAGGAATGGAAAGAGAGGACGGAGAGGACACGACCGAGGCGAGATCGAAAACCACACGTAGTAGGCGTGGGACCTAGAATACACTCAGAAGGGGTAAAGATACACCTTCAGATTGATGTTGCCAAGCTACAATACCGAACATATGCCGTGCAATGTAGCCAACCAGAACATAACCCCCATATTCAGCTCCACAACAGCAACAATACTCCCCAAATATCCAAAGTAGCCTCATCTCACCTTCGGCACTGTTTGCCTCTTCTCTGGATATACATGCCTATTATCCCCTCTCCGCTTGACCCGCTTAACTATGACCAAGTATCATAGAAATGCAGGCGTATCCTCCCTGACCAGTTTCAATCCTCCCCTCGACTTTCCGACACTGCTTTCCAGCGCCGTGGTGCTTTTCCTCTCTCTGAGAAACTGATCAGCCATGCGCTGTCCTGGGGTGACGCGTTCGCTGCGCTCCCCATCAATTACGTCGTCGATGACTCTCTCCACCGCATCAGTGCCGAGCTCTGTGTTCAGTGCCGGAGAGCGGAGTGAAGGCTTCAAATTCAATGTCGGCTCTCGTTGATCCGAGCTGACAAGTGCGGATGTTGTGTTGACTACATGGACATTCTGTCTTCCATATCCCTTAGCACTGCGCAAATCGAAGGCACTTCTTGGCCGCCGAGCAAGCTTTTCCGGAGATATCGGACGAATGGTCGCGCGTATACGTGGACGTTGTGGAGTTGTAGCTGGGCTCGATCTGTGCTTGGCTTGATCAATCTCATGTTCATTCGAGATGGACTGTCCCGCATTAGATGTGCTGCAGTTCAATGCCGACGAGGACAACGGCTGCTGAGACCTAGGTCGGATTGACAAGCTCAGCGGCGGGGCGTCGAATTTAGTCTTCTCACAAACAGAGGACGGCGTGACATTCTCCTTTCTTCTCAGCTGCGCGTCACTCCTTTTCAGAGCTGTAGCTGGAATACGCTGTGGGGTTTCACTCGCCATTGGAGCAGACACGCTGGAATGTACCTTCGAGACCGGCATGGAGCTTCGTGTCCTCACAGACTTGAGTGAAGTAACACTGTCATTAGGCGACTTTGAGTGTCGAGAGGACGTCACACTGTTGCTGCTTGAGCGACGACCAGTATCAAGGAACGGAAATCGCTCGTTCATTTGAGACGACCTGGGGGTCTCGACCAATGATTTTCGGCTGGATGTGTGGGCTTTGGGAGTAGAGAGAGGCCGCGGTTTGTTCCAAACAGGCGTCGAACTGACGGGAGGAGATAACCGTGATTGGCTATCCTCGGTGACCTGGGTAGCGGGTGTAGGGCTTGGAACGACTCCTTGGGAAGGAGTTTTTGCCGAAGTATGTGGTTTGATAACCGGCATTGCTGCGCTAGCACCGGTTTCACTCTTATTTACGGACTCTCCTTGAGCTTTGGAATCCTCAGCAACCTGGCTCGCGTCGGTAGTCATTGGAGGCTCGACGTCCGGTTGGGGTGGCGTGATATCACAAGCCTCTCGCAAAACTACCGTCGTGTCCTCGTGTTCCGTATGGGACGTACGTATAGAGTCATGTCGATGCTTTCCTGAGGGCGTTGCATATTGCTGATGGATTCTTAGATCCTCTTGACTGGTGAGTTCCATACCTGAGATCTCATGCGAAAGCCAAGCTTTCCAGTCGCGACTAGTACGAGTCGATCCTGGACGTTTAGGCGAAGGAGTGCCTACTACGTAGCTTCTGACAGACTGACTCGTCAAGATGACAGCGGAGCCACTGTTGTGAGACGCTTCCAGCTCATTACGGTCACCAAAAGACATGACGCTATCATTCGGAGGGATGCTAACGCCATCAGTATTCCGTGAATAGATGCTCAGAGACGAAGGGGTCTGCGTGGCCTGAACAACAGGCGAGGTGGAGACCTTCGGAGATAATTGCGTCTCGTGAGTATGTTGCTTGCTGGCCGCTTGAACATGCGGGAGCCGCTCCTCGTGCTCAACGTTAGGTTTTGCTGATTTGTAGGAAGCAGTGTGTCGGGAAAAGTTGGCCAGATCGCTAGTCCTGTTTGTCTCGCGCGGAAAATGGAAGAGTTCGGCCTCTTCAAGAGGAGTCTTCCACCGTCCTTTCGCTCTCTCGACCCGCTTTTCAATTTGTGAGGTTGATGGTGTGTACACTTCTTTCGTATACTCCCGTGCAGCAGTACCACCGTCGTGCTGGCTGTCCTCCGACTCTGAGGCGGGAGGCGAGGGGTGTGTGCTTTCGTTTCCTCTCGGCACCCGAACGGCGCCGCGCACACTGCTAGTACCGTCAGAAGGGGGCGACGAGAGCTGTTGGGCGGGTGTAACGGTGCGAATGGTCGATCTAATTGCCCTGCCCAGTGACCGTATCGTGCTAGTCTTGCTCTGCGCACTTTGAGCTGCAGCGCTGGCAGGTCTTCGTGACGGCGGTCGTTGATCAATGTCAATGCTGCTTCGAAAGCTGCGACTGCCACTTGAATTTATGCCTCGTGCCTGAGAATGAAGCTTCGTTGTGCTGGACTCAAATACATCACTCTCTCCGCCCGGTGTCCGATCGGGAGGGTCTGAGGGGGCTTGTGCGGACTTTGATGTACCGATCTCTCTCATCAAGGCAGAGAAGACACGTTTGGGGTCGACGGGCGTCAAAGACTCTTCAGTGAGACTCTCCATGGGCATGGGATCACGGAAGGAGGCAAGCGGTGCGAGATTCAGTGACTTTCTTTTCGGCGCCTTCAAAGAAGCGACACGATCTCCTTCATTTCCAATACTGTCCTTGGACTCGTGGATGACCGTCATACGCTTGATGGCTCTTTGCGTCAGCGTATCGCTCGTTGAAGATGTTCCCCAACTCGTAACCCGAGATGCAGACGCGTGTGGAGCATTAGCCTCGCTATGGAGACTGCGATTGCTTCTTGAGCTGCCATTACTGCTACTTCGAGACCCGGACACTACAAGGACAGGGCGGGCGCCTTCGAGCGATGGGTTACGGCCACGGACGCGCTGCAATGTTTCTTGGTCGGGGGATGGTATTGCGTATGCATCTTCCACACTCGGTGGGCTCTGGTCAAGTGAGTGGAAATAGTCGCGGCTGGCTTCAATCTGCTGCACGGGAAGGTTGGTCGACTTGGCAGACGTACGTCGGAAAACCTTCTTGAACTTGCTCTTCAAAGAGCCCGAAAATGACCGCTTCTCCTTGATTTCAGGCTGCGGTAGGAAGTCATCGAGAGTGACGTCCGTTATCGACTCGTCCGGGGCCTGCTGGCTGACGGTTGAAAGGGAGTCATGCACCGACAAGGTCCGCTTCCCCTGGTCTTTGCCTTTATCCTGTCTCTTCTTGAAAGGGGCCAGGAAGATGGATGGCTTGTGCTTGACCGCCTTCTGCTGAAAGCCTTGCAAGTATTCGTCTCGTGCTTTGTCAAGCGTCACATCAGGACCGACCGTAACAGACATGCGCGCACCTGCCAACGGCGACGGCCTGAGTGTTCGAGCCTGCAGATGCACGAGCGAGGGTTCCGATGCTGGACTCAAGCTGGCTGCATATGGGGTGGTAAGATATTTTGCAGGCGGCCGAGCGATGGGCGATCCGGTCTGAACACTGCTGGCATAGTACATGGAGCGTGCCTTACGTATCTGCTGCGAGGCCGCAGAGGACGAGGCGCTTTGTCGAGGGGGTTTCGGCTGGGAGCCTGGCCTGGCATTGTCGTTAAAAGTGACTGAAGGCCGCGTTGATAACTGTCGCGGGGCCAAAAGGGGTCTGTCAATGCTGGGCGTAGGATAGAAGGGCGGAAACTGTTCTGTATCCTCGTCTGAATTTGCCGTCGAGGCTTGAGACAGGCGATGGGCGGGTTTGCCTGGTTCGGCCTTTTGAGGCTGCAAAGAGCGGAAGCTTGATCCTCGTGGTGGGAAGTGGCTGCCTTGGGACGTAAGGGACTTGCGGCTGGCATTGCTCTTGGACCTAGACACCTCAGCGCTGCGCTTTGCTTCGCGATCTACCGCGTCCTGGGCCTGAGCGCGGGCAAAAGCAGCAGTAGCCGCAGCCAAGGCTTGTTGTTTGATCGCGTCCAGATCCAAGGGTTCCGTGGTCGAGGACGGACGTTTGTGCACCGTGGACGCAGACTTGGAGCGGCGCAGACGGGTGGCAGCGTCGCTGTTGGCCCGGCCAAGCATTGTGTTGACAGGATAAGATGGATGATAGCTGTTGAAGTAGAGCAGTAAGGGGACGAGTCCAACTTAGCAAAGCAGTGCTAAAGACGTGTTGAACACATGTAGCAGAAACAGCGGTAATGAAGCACGACCGGACGGGTTGGTATGATCATGGTACGGCAGTGAAGCATACCACAGGTGGAAGTGAGCCTGACGTGCCTGCCTCGTGCTTTGAGGGCAGTCGCACCCCATTGCTTTCGATGGCAGGAGGTACCCAGCGTCTCCAATGCGCCTTCCGTCCGACACACCATCGCTCTTGCGCTCTTGGGAAGGCCTCATGTGACACGCCTCGGACGTGTCCCTGAATCGGATCGCTCCTCATCCAGCAGGTCGCCGTCATCGCTCGGCACCTCATCGTAGACAACCTCCTTACTATTGACATCGATGATAAAGGTCACAGCTGTCATCACGGCTAGTACAAGCACGGAGCTCAAGAACGGCAGGCCCACCCAGGCACCGCCCAGGCCTATACCCCACTGGAACAATGTGTTCAGCAGAGGACCCCCTATCATGGAGCCAACGCTCTCCGCTATGGCGATGGTGCTCATGAGCCTACCAACGTCGGGACTCGATTGCCCGCCTACGACGTGGATGGAGATGGAGCGCATAGCGGCATTGTATCCGGTACCCATGTTGTACACTAACAGGCCAATGACTAATAAAGCGGGATGTGCGGCAATGCCCATGACAAGGAAGGCGATAGTGGTGAGAGCAATGGAGCCGCGTGCAATGTACAAATCTGCCCAGTGCGCCGGGAAGCGACACTTTTTCAGCAAGACGAAGTTGGTCAGTGGGATAACGACAGTAACAGCGACGAGGTTGGTTGCGGCGCGGAAGGACAGGAGATAGGCCGCCTTTTTGATCTCCCAGTCGTACCGCTTAGAAGCGTAGCGCACCAGAAGACTGATGGCCTGCCTGCCTAACCTGTTCGCGAGAAATGTGAAGACTACCATAGCCAGTGTCCAGTCGCTCCTGAGGAAGTGGACTGCGGCCTTGAAGTTGTGTAGCTGGGACTTCAACGAGAAGTCGCTGCCCATTGGCCGTAATTCAATGCTCTGGCTGTCGACGTCTTTGGGCTCTGGAAGGTCGCGCAAATGCAGTGTTTCCGGGACGAGCACTGCAAGCAAGGCACCTCCCATTTGAATGGCCAGCGCCAGTAATAATGGTAGCCACTCTCCATTCTCCATAAGCCGGGCAGCCATTATGGGTGCTATCATTTCGGCAACAAGAACACACGCTGTCAGGTATAGGAAGATGGTGGTTCGCTTATCAGGAGGCGCGATATCGGATATCATGGTAAGGCCGATGGCCATGGCTACGATAGGGCCGCCGCCGATGACAAAGAAGGCGCTCGAAAACCACGTTAGCTGCAGCGGTAGGGTCTGGAGGTAGCCTGTTCATGCGTCAGCATCGCTCCCTGTCTTTTGTTCAACCGCCTACTTACAGATTAAAAGCACCCAAGCAAAGTTCAGCTGTAAGCCCACCAGACACGCTACAAACACCCACTTTCTTCCCACCCTGTCAGCCATTGTCCCGTACGGCACAGCGAGCAGAATGCCGGGAAGCGCATCGAACAACGCCTGCCAGCCAAAGATACTGGCCAACTCCTGCTGGACCACATCCACCTTGCACAGCTTCTCGGGTATGCTCCCATCCCCTAGTATTGCCGAAGGGTCGTGTTCGCGGTAGTATCTCAGGCAGAGGTTCGCCTCGAAGATGCGCGTCTGAGGCGGTTCGGCCAGGAAAGCGCCTACGTCGATGACGGTGACCATGACGCAGATAAGGCCTACGAGGAGCACCCATGGTTTCTTGTTGGGTTGGGGCAGCGGATGGTCGGCCAACTCGGTAGGTGAGAGGAAAGCTTCTCCTTCTTCAATCGATCCTCGCGGTGAGGTCAGTAAGACAGTCATGGCCGCGACTTATCAGCATAGGACGCGAAGGAGGGAGGTTGGAATGATGGGTAACAGGAGCGGATGTGCCTCTAGCTACCATGATCAGCTATCATCATCGTGAAGTTACATGGACAGTTAAGGTGCAGCGCAAGGCAATCATAACACGCCGGGTCGCCGCGAAACGTTTCGGTTGATAGCATGTCGGGGGCTGGATCCTTCCAACGCCAAGTGTCGCGCGCGTGTGTTGGATTATAACCGGTCTCGTAATCGCAGAACTCAGCAGAAGAACATAGGTAACACAATGTAATAGTAACTTAGTCTTTTCGTTTAAAACTTTATTAATAGGTACGAAATTCTAAGTAAAGTGATGTTGTAGAGAGAAGATTGACAACAATGACATGTGTGGCAGGATGTAGGTGGAAAAAAGTGAAAATGGGTATCTGTAAGGGTGTTAGCTTTGACACTAGCCCCAGACCACGTGATACATCGAGGCCTCGAGCGCACGACTGCTTTGGATGAGTAGGTATACAAAAGCTGAGAAAACGAGGCTGAATCGCCGGAATCCAAAATCTGCATAAATACTACCCACACGGCTGCGATGGGCCTGTTCTGTTTGCACTTCGGCTGGCCACACGACCTTTAGGGTATCCTAATTTATCGTTTTCATTCAGAGCGCTACCATCAACAAGTCCGCAATGCTACACTATTACCGCTCGTCCTCATGTTGCTTTTCTTCCGGGCCCTCCTCGTTCTTAAATGGTGCCTGCATCAAACCCCAATCCCACGAAACCAAACCCTTCCCTATCCACACCATGTATCCTTCTAAACCCCTTTCGTTCAACAGCCCATATCAGAATCGCAATCCGCGTCATTATCCCCCACCCTGCAGACCAACCCCCAAGCCATTCACCATCTCACCCCTCCTCCTCCCACTGCACCCTCTCCGCAACCTCAGGATGCTCCTCCAGCCAATCCCTAACCTCCCCCTCATCAACCGACAAACCCGGATGATCCCTCAAAACACCAACCAGCACATCCCGTACGCCCCTATCACTCTCCGGCGTCTCCAAAAACACCTTATCTAAAACAAGCCCCCATTGCAACAGCCCCTCCTCCATCCAATGCACATGCAACACATCCACCACCCCTTGCCGCGCATACGATTTCAAATCGGACATACAGAGGTAATCCGCGACCGTGTAGATGCGTACGTGCAGGAGGAGATGGGAGGGAGAAAGCACTTTTCCGGCGCTGGGGCATGTGCGTTTGAAAATTTGGGCGCTGCTGCGTGGCCCGGAGAGGAGGGCGGCGGTGCGGTGGGCGCAGTAGGTTGATGATGGGATTTGGGTGCCGCCCGGGAGGGTGTAGTGCGCTGTGTACATGTAGGATAGGATGTGGGTTATTATGGTGGTGTCGATGCCCGGGAGTGATACTTGGTTGATGGTGGTTTCCTATGGGGGTAAGGTTAGGATTTTTGTTGAGTTTGGTGTCTTGCTATGTTATTGTTATAAATGTAAGTATATATTTTACCAGTCCACCAAACCGAAACAAGCGCTCAAAGTACGGCGACGAACGCGCAAGAACCGTACCCCTTCGCAAACTACCGCAAAGTCCGCAGTCGCATCGTTCAAAGCGCGTGACCCGTGACGCAGTTTGGGTTTCTTCGTGGGCGCATCGGGTACCCCGCTTGTGTTGGGGCGGTGCTGCTCGGTGAGTTTGGGACGGGGCGTGGCGGGAACGACGAGGTTCAGATCTTCGGTTTTGCCGCGTACGAAATCCGTGGGTTGGTTTGACGGGCATGTGGTGGGGTTGGGGTTAGAGTTGGGGTTAGGGTAGAGGGAGAAGGTGGTTAGGAAACGGATACCTAGGCACCTGGCTAGTGGTGACATGTTTATGGAAAGAGGAAACTTTTTCTATCTCGACGTAGGTAATGGGAGCGCTCGAGTTGAAGGAGTAGGTGGAGGTAAGCTAGGAAACACCGTAATTCTTAAGCTTTATGTTATCGCGGGCTTTCGTACTTTTGTTGCCTCTACGCCGTTCACTGGAGAGGAACCTGCAGGGGTGCAGAAGGCAGTAGCTGCAGACATTGCTTGGCACAGCCCCATCGAGGATAAAAACTGTAGTGAATATGGATCCGAGTATAGGGCGATTCAAAACGTACCCCAGGTAGGTCGTCGAGCCACAAGACGTACAGGGATCTAGCGTGTTACTTCGCTTTCACTTCGGCGGCGCGCGCATGCACGTGCCGCCCCTGTTATATTGCGTAGTTGAAAGATTGTTGTCAGGTTGCATGCATGCATGCAATATGTCGAGGGAAGGTATACTACTTGTGTCGGAAGGGTAGGTTGTGAAGATAAACAACGCAATCGCACCAACTGCTTAGGCGTCATCATGAACGAATGCGGACGGCATGCCCGCATACTTACAATCCAAGGCCAAATTTATGGACGATTTTAGAGTAACGTGAGCATGCATGCTCCCGCCTACCTCTCAAGCAGCCACCTCAACCCCTTCACCGTATCCTCGACGAAATCCTTGCTTGCCTGAAGCTCCGGGTAGTTCGTCCAAAACCTTTGGCAGTCAACATCTTAAGACAAACACAATCCGCATACGAAGTACTTACATATGCCCGTATCCCCCATACAACTCAAACCTGGTCAACACCCCACTCTCTCTCAACACGCGATCATATAACACCGCCTCATCCCTCAGTGGATCCAAGCCGCAAACCTGGAAGAAGGCTTTTGCGGCGCCTTGGTGCCCGCCTGGGTGATTGAAAGGATCCCACAGCGGCGAGTTTGTCTCAGGGCCATACATGGCTTCAACCGAACCGGGCGACAGACCCTTCAATACAGGGTCGCTAATGTTGGAAGTGCGGGACTGATACAGATGGGAAATGTGGGCGGGCACATTCGTATCAGGAAGTACAACTGGGACGCAGAGATATTGGCCTGTCACAGGTGGATCGAGTTTCTCGTCACGGGAGCGAAGTGCGAGGACGGCGGCGATGTTCCCACCTGCTGATGCGCCGCCGTCGACGAGGCCACGTGATGGTGTTGCGCCGAGCATTGGGCTGTTCGCTATACTCCATTTTAAGGCATCCCAGCAGTCGTTGACACCGATAGGGAACTGATTTTCGGGTGCAAGTCTACTTTCCCTAAGCATAGTGAAAAGGCAAGGAGGATCGAGCTGAGAGTAGACATACCGATACTCAACGTTAACGCAGGTAGCCCCCAAACCCCTTGCAAACATTCTGCAGTTCAGATCTTCATCTGTCAGATCACCCATACACCAGCCTCCTTCATGGTACATCATGATCAGTGGACTGCCACCTTCAGGCGGGCCGCTCACGGGTTGGTAGACTTTGACTCTGATCGACGTGCCGTCCCGAGTCGGAACCTCGTGCAGCGTCTCTTTGACTTGGTCTGAGATGGGACCAGAGATGGGATACAGATGGCGGAGCTTCTCAAGAGGGGCGGCACGGGAGGTGCGGTACTCGGAGAAATTGGATCCACTGATTTCTACGGGACGTGCTTCAAAGGCCTAGACAGTAACCATGTGAGCCCCGAGGTTCAGCATCTACTGCTAGGAATAGAGATATAGAATCTGAGATGGGTGGTGCTAGAATGGGCGCTATTTCAAGACAAGTCAGCAAGAAGGGAAAGATACCTTTCTGTACTCTGGGGTTACTTCTCCTGAGCCGAGAACCTCCTCTCTAGTGAGATGTGCCATTGAAACAGTCGTACAACAGGAAGTATAGAAAGCTAAAGAGGTTTGGTTTGCGGTGCCGCCCTTTTCTGGGGATTAATTACTGTATGACGTCACGCGGCGGTAGGCTTACCACCCCTTCGCCATACAAACCACATCAACATGAGTCATTACTTCCCACCCCCCGCAGCCCCACTCTCCTCCCCCAAACTGTAAAATGGTATGATAATCGTAAGAGGTTATACTGAAAGGAATATAGCTGATATGTTTCTGGGCATAGAAGGAGGTCGTAGAGAGAGAACAGATGAAGGTAGACGTAGCTAGATCCATATTAGCTAGCTACAAAAAGTCATGAGATTGTCAAAAAGAAAGTGCGCGCCACAAAGAACGGCTATAGAAGAGTGGTTGAACTTGATGGATATCATTGCGGACCAGAATGCACTGTGGGTATAGAGCCATGCTGATGACAAACCGTGGACCAGTGAAAGAAAGGATTGTCGTGGAGAAAGTAGGCCAAGGAAGGCAAACAGGAGGAACGCGAGATGTTTGGAACCAGCGGCTGGATCCAAAACATTGGGTACGTATTACGTATACACGCCTCGGTGCTGTTAATCATGAACCCCGCGGGCTATTTGATCCCTTGTTGACCAAGCTTGAGAAGAAAGACCTTAACTTCTCGTTATCGTTGATGTTCGTATCCTGCGCTTTGGAAGGTGGCGTTTCGGGTTCGTCTACTCGATTCGCTTGGCGGTCCTAGTCAGATGTCAGCATTGGGAAGCTTGAACAGCACATGTGTGCACGATCACCAAGACAGACACGAATGAAACGTTTTGGACGAACCTGTAGCCTCTTCACCATTTCATCGGCATTGACTTGGATACCACCCATATTGAACTGGACAGGTCCAATGTGCTCCTCAACGACTCCCGATGCATCGTCGGTCCAGGTCTTGGTGGTAGAGGGATCTTGGTCTTTGCGTGCAGCTTTGAGGGCTGCTTCATTCTCATCTTCCCGTCGTAGATGCTCCAAAATGTTGACTTGGTCGGTAAGGAAGGCCTGGGGATCTTTGCTCGAGACTTCGAGGCCGTTGGCTTGTTTGGACAGGCTGGGTAGGGCATAATCGGATTCTAAGTGACGTATGGTCTCTTCGTAGATCGAGGTCGCTGACGGTCCATCCTGCTCTTCTTCCACGACAGGCGATGGTTCATCCTTGATTGGAGCTTCATCTTCCGTGGGTGTGGCGACCTGGCCGTTGGTGGATCGCATGTGCTGGGGTATGTCGATATCGACACTCCACTTCTCACTGATGCCTTCTACATCGAAGCCTTCTCGTAAGATCCGGATCTTTGCCCAAGAGTCCCAGTTCGGCGGGACTAGCACGCGGTCGCGGTCCGTCACGTTGTGCCTCAGCTGCTCTTGCTTGAGTAACGACTTGATGCCCAGGGTCGAGTGGATTAGTGTGCGTAATGAGCCTGGTGCGGTGGGCATGGTGTATACCAGACTTGATCCGTGCTTGAGCAGAATGGTGCGCATGTACTGCAGTATGAAGTCAAACTCTTCCTCTTTCCATCCTCGCTCCTTCTCGAGTGTTTCGATCTTGTCGGCGTTTTGGCATACAACGCATAGCGGAATACCAAGGGGCTCATCCCACTCTCCAGGGCCTAGCGGTATCTTCACGTTTTCCATGCTGCTTCCCTCGGTAGCGAGACTGCGACCCTTGTCCTGCAGCGTCTGGATATTTTCTTCCAAGACCACCTTGGCGTCGTCGTCCAGCGAGACGATGAGGGAGCGCAGTACACGTATCCAGTCCCGAAGCTGCCGTATCCACAGCCACGGATGGTTCCAGTCCAGCAAGATGACGACGAGCATGTGGGGCAGCGTGCGCGGGTTCAGGTAGGGCTTGATCAGGGGGGTGAACGAGGGCGATGGGTTTGCGAGGAGGTACAGTGAAAGGCGGGCGAGGGTGTCTAGATGTGTCAGCGACCATCACTGTGCCCCAGGGCCTAGCGATATACACACCCTCATGATCCGTGTCCAGCACATCTTGATACGTGTAGCCGAGCGCAAACTGGTTCGCAATTGGCGGTCGCCTGCCCCGGTCTGGCGGTCTCCGGTTGTTCGCCGCGTCTGTTGATACTGCATCGAGAAACTCTCGCTGTGTCTCTGGTGTTCCGCCTGCGCTCATCAGTCAGCTTGGTCCCCTGTGTGCCCGGCACCTCCTATTATGGCCCTCACCCAGTACGAGGAGGCTCTTCTCCGGCAGTCGCTTCCCACTCGAGATGTTGTCCAGCATGGGCTTCCAGATCTCCTCTTTGTCAGCATCTCGGCTGCCGGGCCGGTCGTGGCTGCCCGGTATGCGCGTGGGGAAGTTCGATGTCCGACGCGCGCTCGCCATTGCGGAGGTGCTGCGGAGCTTCGACGCGTGTCGAGAGCGCTCTTGGTCGCGCCTCGTTGGTCCCCCGGGATGAATTGGGGCGGTGTGCGACGAAACGGGAAGGAACGACGCGAGAAGCAGTGAATGTGCAGCGGGGCGGGGGTGGGGTTGTGGTTGTGGTTGTTTGACGGTTGACCGCATGTCTTTACTGGCACCTTTTCTGCAGGGGTCTTGCCTGCGCCAAGCCCGAGCTTCAAAAGTTCCAATAATGCAAATGCGGAACTCACCACCCACCACTCCCCTCCGCGCACGCCTATACATACACCCCCTCCACCATGAACTCGGTTCGCGCCATCCAGCAGCTGAACAAGCGCGAGCTCGAAGCCGGCATCACCCCGGAAGGCTCATGGCACACCGACTACCGCGACACAGCCTTCATCTACATCGGCGGCCTGCCCTTCGAACTGTCCGAGGGTGACATCATCACCATATTTTCGCAATACGGCGAGCCCGTGTGGGTTAAGCTAGCGCGTGACAAAGAAACAGGAAAATCGCGAGGCTTTGCATGGATCAAGTATGAGGACCAGAGGAGCTGTGACTTGGCTGTGGACAACCTGGGTGGCGCGAGCGTCATGGATCGGATCATCAGGGTTGATCACGCGCGGTACAAGCCCAAAGACGACGAAGATATGAGGGACAACACTATGGGCGAGCTCGACCTCGACCCCGGCAACGACTCGGATCGCGACAGACGGAAGCGGAGGAAGACGGACAGCGAGAGCGACTCCGACGACGACAGGCCGCTACTACCCGAAGAGATTGAGCTAGGCCGTCTCATGGAAAAGCTGGACGAGGATGATCCCATGCGCGACTCGATGATCAAGCGACAGCAGGAGAAGGTGGACGACGCAGTCCGCAAGATGAAGAAGCACAGGCGCAAGGAGAAGGAGAGGGCACAGCGGAAGCATAGGCACCGTTCCAGGGATGGTTCAAGAGATCAAGACCGTCATCACCATAGAAGGAGGATCAAAGACGTACAAGAACAAGACGGGGACCGTGAGAAGCGCTCGCGGCGGAGGGTGCATCGAAGCAAGAGTCGTGAAGGAAGCCCAGATGAAGACCACCCACGCCGGAAGTCAAGATGGCAAAACGACTCAGAGGACAGGCATCGCCGCCATCGTTCAGACCGGATTCGGGAGCGGAGCGAAGATGATGAGGACAGACGTAATCGACACCGAAAGCGCGAGCGTCGCCGCTCACATTCCGAGGGTGAGGACTTGAGGCGCTCACGATCAGAAGCTTCTCCGCTGCCCTATCGCGCTCGTTCGCCTCGTTGATATTCCAACCTACGTAAAACCGTGAAAGAACGAATGTCAACCTCCTCGACTCTTTGCTCCTTTCCTCCCCCCCCCCCCCCCCCCCCCCCCGGCCCGCCATCATCAAGTCTCGGTAGTTTTGGCCACACCGACTGACTTGGTCTTACACAGTACTCTATTTTGGGTCACACAACCATATACCCCGGTTTGCAAACAATTCTATCAACCAACCATATTTTTGCTCTTCACTATCCCAGCTCTCGGAGTTTTGGCCAGTCTCATTTGAAAGCAGCTAGCACCTTGACAAAATGCACTGCGAGTATCCTTGACGTATTGTCCGCCTGACTTGTTATGCTCCAAGCACTCAGAGGCTTCCTGAATCAGTCACTCCACTAGCTTTGAACGAAAACGATACGTTTCGAAGCTAAAAAAAACTGAACTTCGACCAGTGGAGTGACATCCAAATTCCTCGTTCGATCAAGTCAGAGCTAGTCGCCAACTTCAGCTATATATCGGATACGGATGTCGCACTTGGCCTCAAACAGCTCAGTTCATCGGTCTGGATTTCACCAATGTCTTCTTCGGGCTCATCCGAGAAGCAACATGTCATCGGTGAGTGAAGCTTTACGAGGTGCTGTTCGCATAGGGTCCATCGATTATCCACCACGGCGGCATCAACAAGACACCTTGACTTCGTATATCGAATTACCCGGACGCGAGACACGCTACAGAAGGCTGAGGCTTGAGGCCGGAGCCAAACAAACAACGGCTCGATTAATGTATGTACATTTATATGGGAGGCAATTGAACAAAAAGCCTGGTAAGTGGAGCCGTTTTCACTTTATGTCGCATATACATGCTTCTCGAATATGCAAGCACAGATCACTCCATGTCGTGTTGAACGCGGATAAACCCTGCCGAACCCTGCTGATTGATCGGAAGAGGCGAGCGAGGCGTTGCCAGATCGCATATTACCCAATTAAGCGACCCGTTTACCGAACGTCCATATTAGAGAATAAATTACAGCATACCAGTCGAGACCTGTTCCGTAAGCACAAGCTTCCTGGATCTCGGAATTTTTGATATGGAGAATCCCTGACACTGGCCACTCCTGGCTACAGTATACTTTTCTTAGTCTCACTTCGTGATAGATTACACGTCACCTGACCCGACGTCTCGTTCCGGGTTACTACCATATTATCTCATCCTGGTCGAGTTGCTATTTTTGTGGCCACTGACCACTATCATGCAGGTCCAGAGGCCCTACTCTCTTTGCGGGGTACGCGAGCAATCAACCTTCTCATTGAAGCTTTTCGTATCCTCACTATAATACTCTGGTCCACATGTTTCGGTCCTAGATACGCCACCGCCGATAGTCAAGCACTGCTACGGAACCTCAGACTGCAACGTCGATCACTGTTCGTGTAACGTGTAACGTGTAACGTGGCTCCGTTGTTGGATCTTCAGTTGCTCTTGGTCATGACCTCGTATTCTACATGAACATCGAGGTCACGTTTCGGGCTGGGTCAGATCATTCAATCTAATGAGGGTCTCATGGAACCCGGTCCAGTGCTAAGAGATCGTGGTCTTAATACCGGAAAAAACGTGCCATTGAGCTAATTTTGGCAGACGAACCAGCTGGGCTGATGCTACGATTCCTCCAGACCATCCATTGGAATGTGCCCGTGGACGGCAAGGCCGAGGAGCAGGGCGTTGTATGGCAGGAAGATCTACAACCGCGAGATTACGTACTAGTACCAAAGATTCAGAATCCAAGTATAAAGATGATCTTCTTCCCTCTCTTGCTACCGACCAACCCAGTTCATCAGCCTTCACTTTCACACACTCACTCCAGCTTCCCAACCGCCTTTGTCACTACGAAGCCAAAATGCACGCCAAATTCGCAGCTGTCCTCCTCCCGGTCCTCGCTGCGGCGAACCCATTGCCCCAGAATGCCGCTGGCGATGCTCCTCCCCAGGACCAAATCACCATTGTAGACACCAGCTACTCTGGCAACGGCTGCCCTCAAGGCTCCGTCTCGACCAGCACGTCAACCGATAAGACGGTTAGTACCACCCCCCCCCC
>ML975274.1:116499-179197 GCA_010015605.1 Decorospora gaudefroyi
CCCCCCCCAACAACCCACCTCCCAAGCTTCGTCTCTCGTTCTCAGACGTGGACCTAGTCCTACTTCCGGGACCCCTACCACTACATCCCCCCCAAGGGATGGAGAGTAGGCATGGTAAGCAAGAAGAAAAAACAAGCGCTCACACAAACACCCCCAAAATATAGGTAATAACCTACGGCTTCGATCAATTCCAGACCTACATCGGCCCGGGCACTACGCCCGCGGACCGATCCAAGAACTGCCAACTCCACCTCAACCTCAAGTACCCCGGCGGTTTCCAATACGCAGTCGTGGACGCAACCTACCACGGGTGGGCACGCCTAGACCCCGGCGTCACGGGCTCCTTCATCACGACGTACTACTTCTCGCAGGACGCCGGCAAGACGCAAACGACGCGCATGTCGGCCGTCGGCAGCAAGGAGCTGGCCATGGGCCAAGTGTACACCAAACAGGACAGCGTCGAGACGACAGCGACCATCTGGTCGCCCTGTGGCCAGAACGGCATCCTCAATATCAATAACCGCATTGCGCTGCGCAATCAGAAGCCCGATCAGTCCGGCGAGATGAGCAATGATGATGCGACCGTCGCGTTTACCCAGCAGTTGCATGTTGCTTGGAGGAAGTGTTAGTTGAGACTTATTCCCCCACGCTCGTTTTTTGCTTGGTTTTGTTGACTCTTTTCTTTTAGGCACGCCGGGCTCCGGAACTGGATCTGGTGGCGGGTTTGGTATGGGTCAGCCTAGCTCGGATATCACCTTCAGCGACTAAGATGAGCGTGTGATATTGGAGTTGGGATGAGTGGGATGATGGGGATTGAGCTGGATGGGGATGGGCTTTGAGTGTTTTGTTTTGTATATATCGTGGTGTTCGTAGTGGGTAGTGGTGGCAGTGCAAATGTCTATATTTTGGGTTTGAAATCGTTGATGAGTTACCTTTCCGTCATTTTTTGAGCAACTAAATTTCCCTGGTTATGCATTGTTTGTTCCATGCGCGTAAAGTGGCGATGGAGAAAAAGAGTGACTTATCTGGGGGAGTATGAGCGGGTTGCGATATGAACGTGGTGGACAACATCTGGAGACGCGCAATAACTTGGGGTTGGGCAAAGATCTTTGATCCAAGGCGCCATGGAGATTAAAGTAGACGCCTGGCAGGTATTAAAGACAGGGAGGTGCCAGACGCCAAGATTTTGGCATAACGTAGTTGCCTGCTTCAATTATTAATCGGGGGAAGAATTTACGCCCGACGAGGCGGGAGTGCACAAGCTTCTACATCGACCATACAAATTAAACGGAAAATGAATTAGCGCTCTCCAGTTCAAACCATCTATTTCTTCCCTTTGCACGAAATTTCCCTCTAGAAACAAAAACTAACAATAGCACGCGCCAGCAACCCGAAAAAAAAAAAGTACAACCGTCTATCCCTTGCACCGGACCTGCAGATCCATGCAGCCCGTGTGAAACCACTCTCCAACCTCAGTACAACGTGGCAACGTCCACACGCAACCAAAACACATGCTTCCCCCCTTGGCCGTGCTGTACAAGTTTCCTAATTATAACACAGGCCTTGTACAAAATGCCACCCAACATGGAAACCGAAAAAACACGTGGCATTACCGCGATCTGCGTCGATCCTGAATGGAGCGCAGTACGTCCAACCATCCGCCGTCATCAACATCACCGTCCCCTGTTTTTTGCAGAAAGAGAGTATCAGGACGCTGAAGAAGATCACTAGGTGGCTACCATGTACTTACCGTTATATGCGGCCATGTTGGTCGCCGGTCCGCCCCCATTGACAGTAATGGGGTTGCTCTCAACAACGTGCACAGCGAGCCCACTACCCGCGGAGGCGACTGATGGGTCCGAAGCAGAGGTGCGGATGTCAATGAGGGTGATGCGTATTCGATAGGTACCAGCCTGGCGAATGACGAGGTCGGGGAAGTGCATGTAGCCCACACCGTACGGGTCGGCCATGTCCATGGACGCGATAGAGCCGTCTGCTTCGTCGTCGTTAAAGGGATGAATGGAGTCGAAAATCCGGCCTGCGAGCAACGCATTGAGAGCGGCGGGATCTGGCGAGGCGGGGGAGTTGGGCCCGGGGACTAGGGTAGCAACGGCATAAAGATTGTGTGAATCTGTAACGGCGTCGTCTGGGTCTGCGTTGGTGGTTCGCAAGCGCACGACGAGGGATCCAGTCATGGCCTGGCCGGCCCGAGCGGTTCGCGGCGGCTGGACCACGATATCCATGGCGTAGCGGATTTCTTCTGGCGATAGAGACTGGCCACCTGATCTTGATCGGCCCGACGTGCGAGAGTTTCCGGCGTGATGCCGTGATCGTACGGACCTGCCTCCTAGCGCCCTAGGCCTTGCAACGTCGGCCATCGAGGATGAGGCGTTGGCTGGTTGATGGCCGGTTTCTCCGTTGAGCAAGTGGGCAATACGAGTGGATCGTCTGAGCGACGTGCGGCTGGCAGTTGATGTGGACGTGGTCCGTGATGTTGAGGGATTTGTCGTGTTCCTCCTGGACGACACGCCCCGGGCGGGATTTTGATCTCTACCTCGTCCGCGTCGTGGGCCCCTTCGCATCTGATGAAGGCTGAACCTGTTCCTCTTTAGTAAAGTTTCATGGGTAGACGTGAGTCAGGCAGTCTCAGCTCTACTGTTATGCCGCAGAGGATAAAAAAGATGGAATTCAGGCGCGACTAGAAGCGAAGAAAGTACGAAGGACTGATGAAGTGAAGAAGAAGAAACACGGGGAGGCGCCGGTCATGTATAGTGAGGCCGTCAAGCTGCAATCGGGCGATGCTGGATAGCGAGGACGAAGGAAATGAAGTCAAGCCACGAGTCAGACCTGTCATCAAAGCCCTCTCATAGTGTGCTGCGCAGGCCGCTCGTCGGCCGCCAGCACGAAGAATGTGGTGCAAGTGAGCCCAATACTCGGGCGCTTTAATTTTATCGCCGCGCGGTGTATAGAGCAAGAGGGCGACAGCGAGCAATAGAGCAATATCGCGAAGGATATAGGTAGAGCTGAGGTTGCAATACCTCCCTCGGGCCCTTAGGCGGCTCTAGTCAACGGCCGGCTCTCGCTGGTCGGGGTTGCGGTGCTCGGCGTGCGATTGGCGCCGTTCATGCAGCCGCGGGTAAAGAGCCGTGGAGGGCAGCAGCAACGGAAGAAAGGTAGCGCGGGTGAGGGAGAAGGGATGCCGCAGCTGGTATTGCAGGCGGAGGGACGAATGCGAGGCGTCACGGGAACCCCGCGGGCCATGTGGCGACAGGGGTGGGGTATAGCAAGATGGGGAAGGAACGGGCAGGGAAGCGAAATGACGGGCTCACCTTCTGGCTTGTCGCACCTGCCTGCCTGGCCCGGCAGGAGGGAAGGATCGAACGACGGCGCGAGGGAAGGCACCAAGGATCGAAGGAAGGTGCACAGGGCCGATCTCTGCTCCTGCCGTTACACAATGCTGGTGCTGCTGCTGGTGCTGCTGCCGCGCTTCTCTTCTCTCCGCCGGCCGAGCGATGCTGGACGACGGGTAGTGCCCACGGCGAATGCGTCTGCTGGCCCAATTGCCGTGATGCTATGGGCTGGGAACGCGCTTCTTCGGGGCCTCTACAAGGCGCCGGCTTTGTCAGAGCTCTGTGACGTCTGCTGCTATATCAGCCATGCTTTGCCCACCACAGTCCGCTGCACACTCCAGAGCCCACGTCGCTCTCCCCTCCACCACCCGTCACGAGTCCTGCATTGACGGCAACACCCGCCCAGCACTT
Source organism: Decorospora gaudefroyi (assembly GCA_010015605.1). Taxonomy (NCBI): domain Eukaryota; kingdom Fungi; phylum Ascomycota; class Dothideomycetes; order Pleosporales; family Pleosporaceae; genus Decorospora; species Decorospora gaudefroyi. The sequence continues at coordinate 120,261 of ML975274.1, forward strand.
CCGACGTACCTCTTCTTGGCGGTCGTCTCGACGTGTGCGGCTTCGGGATCTCGTTAGCCGTCGACGATGGTGAGAATCGAGTGCGTCTCAGTGGGAAAGAGAGCGAGTCCGGAGCCAATGCCTTGTCGCCGTCGTGATGCAGTGAACAGGCCGACGTGGAGCCGGTGAGTACGCCCGTCTTATACAAAGTCGAGCTCTTGAGAACATGTAGGCCTCTTGCCTCTCCTGGAGTGGGTTGCAGCTACTTCCCACGGCTGGCCGCCCTCCGCTATTGGCCTTGAGCAGTGTCTTCCCCATTCTGAAAGCTCGCCCACAGATTACCCTCTCTTCGAGCAGCCCAGGTGGATCAGAGGGCGTCGCTGCCCCTGTGCTTGCTGCGCCCGCGGTTTATTAGCGTTGCCGCCATCAACATGTCGCCCTGTCGAATAGGTACGGTAGGGTGGTCTTAGCTTCCTCTGCAGCCTTTAGCTCCAGATCGGTGCTGCCGCCGCATCACTCGATCCAATCTTGCCGATCAAGGCACGCCCACAGACCCAGCGCCATGGACGGCTGCGTGGCCTGCGAGTGCGAGACCACCAATTACCGAAGAATTGCCTCGGACGCAGCCTGTACGACACATGCCTGCTATGCCTGCATGCCGCTGATAGCGCTGCCTTTCGTACTCCTGATGTAAGCGTTTTTCTTTTGCGGACATGCGGACCCAAAACCCTCATCCAAGTACGCCCAGCCAGCCCCTCGTGGGTAGCCACTTGCACCTAATCACAGTTGCCTGCGCTCATCAACGGAAAGGGATTCGCTTCGTTGCTAACCGTGGATGCTGATTCGCTTCCTTGGAGCCGCTCCGCAGCATCGACGACATGCTCCGCTCTTGACGAGCCGATCCTAGCTTAACGAACGGCTACGTGCAGGTTGTATACGCCATCCTACCTCGAGCACACATATCCGTCAGCTTTGCATGAAAGCTGTCCGGTCAGCTTCTTCCTCAGGCCAGATTATGCAGCATTGCCGGTCTAACTTTCCGGACGTTGTTACACGCACTGGTCCCGCATACTCTGATAGAGAGCCTGTCATCAACCTCACGAGTCCGGGTTTTCATGGAGAGTCCCAGCTTTCCGACTTACACCCTGCTTCTTTGGGTTAGTACAGATCTTGCTCGCTTGTGAAAATATCCTATATCGAAGCCATTACTCAAGTCGATCTTCACGCGAACCCCACGCAGGCCAGCCTCCAATAAAGCGTCTCAAAGCCATTTTCGACAGGACGGGTCGAAGAATCTCCTTCGCTCAACTGGCACATAGATATGGGAGGGTGCAAGCAAGGATGACCCCAGCACCCTGCCGCACTCCGTCTTGTTGATGCCATGAAATTTTGCATTCGTGTTCGGCCTTGAAAGGTGTAGTTGTGCTTTTGCGGAGGCGGAGCGCAACAGCCGAAAACCATACCGTATAGCTGGGTCGCATCTTCGATCACGAGAGACCCGACGATCTGGACCCTTCATCATAACCTTGATCGCGGGCTCAGAAACCAAAACCTCGCCGAAGTACGGTCCATGTTCCATGCGTGTTCCCCCTTTCTGGACACTTACATTTCGTTCGCTTCGCCTCATCACTTATACACTCTGGATCTATACCACCCATTCAGCGGTTGACACTCATTGCGCTATTCGCATCTATGGCATCAAATGGTGTGAGTGTTGTACCAGTTATACGTCAACGTGTCTCCATCGCTTTCTTGACATCACTATCTGGTTTCTATTTGAAAGCTTCTCTCTCAGGACCAACGTCGTCAACCAGTATCCCTGTACAGACCGCAGAACAGGACTTTGAACATGGATCCGAAATCTTTCGGAGCTGAACCGGGCATTCAATTCATCCGCCAAGATTTCATTCGCAGAGAGCTCTACATCTGGATGACAGTCTCAGATGAATACACAAGAATCATCGACTTCATGCGAGTTACATCTGACTGAAGGCTCGACTTCCTGTTCAACCACTGCCTCGGTAACGCCCCGTGGCACCTTGGGCTTCCCCATGCGCATATGTCTCGAAACGTCGTGGAGTGCGGAAATTAATGGGTGGTGCGACGTTGCGCAAACCGCTGCTCTTTCAGGCACACTGCGGACCTCTCAAGTTTTCCGGGAGACAGTACTCTGTACCCATAGATCTTCGCGCTGTTGCCACAAAACCTGGCCTTGCGCAGGCGCCATGAGCGGCAATTACATCGATAACAATTGTATGTCATAAGCAGTCACAGCAGTCGACTTCAACACTTACAGTATGCCATTTTTGAGATCACTGTCACTTGTTCTGTCACTACGGAAAACGGGCTGTTTCTGGAAGAGCCGCATGCATCGTCACGCTACGATATGCCACAAGTGTCACACGTTGCCTCATTCTCTTATTCAAGACACTATCATGTTACAAATTCCGAGATTGGAATCCACCAAACCTCGATCCCACTCAGCCTCCACTAATTTCTCGGACAAGGTAGGATCATACAGGCGGCCTATTTGTGATAGGACATATGATCCGAGTGGAACTACGCACACCCCTGACAGACTTGAGCTTCACCGCTGCCGGAATCTTCACTTGAATCCGCTACTACGGCGCAATAGGACAACCGCCGTTCCCTGACCATAGTGAATGCGTTCGAATCGGGTCTGCTGGGATCCAGAGGACTTAAAGTACCTGACAGCTTGCCAATTTGTTTGGTAACACGCGCAACCGTTTTAGGTGGCTACTTATATGGTGCGTATTTGATCCCAAGCAAATGTGCGCCGCCGGAAGACGCGCCCAGCATGGCTAGCTTTTTCGAAAAGGTCGACGATATTACCTTGGTCAGATAGTTGTGATACATAACCAGGGCGCCGCAAGCTACTAGGGCTTTATCGCGCGATTTTTAGTGCAGGTGTTCTGCCTTACTAAGTATTTAGTATCTATTACCGGCGTTGCGTACGTCATTCCCCCTATAAGAGATGCGTGAACCGACTTCCTTCGACCTGTGCTGCACACGCTGCAACTAGATCTACGTCTCTGTTGTGACTAGTAAATCTTCTCCAGATCTGATCTCATCTTTTCTCATTTTATGAAGGCAAGATCATAGGATGTACTCCTTCTGCGCGCCTTTCCGAAGATGGCGAATACCCCAATGTAAGAGGTCTCTCTCAGAAGTTTCAAGCGTACTAGTAATCGCATTGATTTTAATGCCTGGTGCAACACTTGACACATCTTGTTCAGCTGAGGAACATACATGTGAAGCGCTACGTGCGCCCTTGCGTGAGCGGAGTTGGAGCCGATAGAAAGCGGTACCGGTACTCCACCAGTGTGACCTATCATGTATCGGTACGAGCTTTGGACTCGCTAATTCTCGGAACGTCATGGAAACCATATCTTACAATGTTGGAACAACGAGTTGTTCCCCCGGTGGCGTTGCAGCCCAGTCCGCTTAAGTGAGGTTCACTCAGAGAACGCAACGCCAAGCAGAACGTCAGTGTCACACCCCTCACTTCGTATCTTAGACGGCGCAACAGAGACTAGACAACCATGGTCGAACCGTAACTGCGACTCTTTACCTTCACCTCGACTACACTAATCACCACCGCCTGCGCCCGGCACCGCAGCTCGAAGGTTTATGCACCGGCATGTTCCGACGATGTATCCAGTATATTGGCTTCCGCAATCTCATCTTCGCCATCGTCGCTTTGGGCGTGTTACTTGTATGCAATAACATCTTGCTGCTCTGGAACTTCCGCGCTCCTTTGCTACCAGCACAACACGCCAAAGTCCATGGCTACGAGCCGGAAGGTCGCATTCATCCTATCGAAACCCTAATGGCAGACGCAGAAAGGAGTTTTGAGGCACTGGTTTCCAAACAAACACCCGATCTACAATCCGCAGCGAAGGTTTACAGGCAAAGACGTGGCCGCCATCCTCCACCTAGTTTTGACGCGTGGTTTGCGTATGCGCAGCAGAACGATGCGATCATTGTGGAAGAGCTCTTCGACCAGATCTACCATGATCTGACCCCATTTTGGGGTGTGCCTGCAAAGAGCATGCGGGATTTCGCGCGGGGCTTCGAACATCGGATCTGGGTCAGGAATGCGACCGCCAGTATGACGCAGAACCATAGCCAGGGGACCTCAAAAGACCGCATGGAGGCATGGTTGGAAGTGGTCAAGAGCATCGAGCAACTGCTGCCGAATGTGGATATGGCGATCAACATCATGGACGAGAGTCGCGTTATCTCACCCTGGGAGCACATTAACAAGTATGTTGAGACTGAGGGCCAAACGAGGAAGCTATCACCCTACAACCAAACCATCACGCGCTACAGCAACATCGACGTCTCGGATGAGAAGCTTGAGGAATCGCCCGGAGTTGACTGGATAGGCCCGAGCGAACCGTATTGGAACATAGCCAGGGTTGGATGTGCTTCTCACGCACCAGCCCGCGACAAAGCCGCTACAACCAACTTCACTGGACCTCCACCCTTGCCTTCAGGCTACCCAAGTAGGTCTTACTACGGATACGTGCAGAACTGGACCTATGCGAGGGATCCTTGTCAGTATAGGTACCTTCAAGAAGCTCATGGGACATTCATCGAACCAGTCTCTATCTCTACAACACGGGCGTTGGTTCCCATTTTCGGTGAAAGCAAGTTGACGAGCTTAAATAACGACATCCTCATCCCTCCGGCCGCGTACCTCTCCGAAAAATTTGGTAGTGGAGACTACGCTGCCACGGATGCGGACGGAGGCAAGTGGTCTGACAAGATAGGAGGCGTAGTATGGCGGGGCGTGGCAAGCGGAGGTCGTAACAAGGAAGAGAACTGGACACGATTCCATCGCCACCGATTTGTCTCCATGCTAAACGGAAGCCAGGTCCAGAATATAGAGGCGAGTCCCGAATCAGCAGGCCAAGGTCGAAACTTTAAGCTGCAATCGTACGCAAGGTACCGACTCGCAGCAACGAAATACATGGATCTGGGTACCTGGCTCAAACGCATCACGAACGTCGGCTTCACCAAGCTTTTGTGCTGGCCACCAACTAGCGAAGCTACCTGCGAGTACACTACCCCGTACTTTGAAATCAGCAAAAAGATAGCCATGTCGAAGCAGTACAATTACAAGTTTCTCCCAGACATAGACGGAAACTCTTTCTCCGGCCGCTATCTTGCCTTCCTACGCTCGACTTCTGTCCCGATCAAGGCGACCATTTACTCGGAATGGCATGACGACCGGCTCGTACCATGGTTACATTTCGTGCCCATGGACAATTCCTACGTGGACGTATACGGCATTTTGGATTACTTCCTGGGTACGGGAGATGAGGACGTGGCGGTGCGATACGGCGCGCATGATGACGCGGCGGAAAAGATTGCGACAAGGGGTCAGGGATGGGCGAACAAAGTGTTGCGGAAAGAGGACATGCATGTGTACATGTTGAGATTGTTGCTAGAATACGCTCGACTTTGTGATGATGACAGAGAGAAACTCGGTTTCGTCCAAGATGCCAAAGACGGAGGGGGCGCATGAGGGGTCTTGGACAGACGTACATTTTGGAATGCATGCATCTCGATGAATTGATCAGCAGAAGGCTCTTGCTGCGGTGAGTAAGAAAATACATGAACAACAAGATGTGATGAAGTAGGCATGCTCATGTCAGCCTCATCTTGGCGGCTAGGGTACCTACTACCGGTACGGCTACTCTGCGCCTTCAGTCTTAGCGTGTTTTGGTGGCATCCCTGGTGTTGCTCCCGAGCCCATTGACGCATCGCAGCTACCCCACATCTGGCATGCAGCAAAGCTTGACGAATATTTGTCGCGCCAGACTTTTCTTCAATTCTGCCAACACTTGTCGCTACCGAACAGTCATATCGGCACAGCACTCGGACTCTACACCGCACACCCCGCGCATCTCCACGCCGACTACATTACCCTCCCGACGCCAACCCCACGCAGTGTTACAGCCGTTCCGAGTCCGGACCAGCACATACGGGCACGGCAACTTCTCCTCCACACGGGTCCAACAATCGCTGCAACACTATTCCCAGATCGACACCCCACCCTTCCGACCCTTCCAAAACCTCGGCGCGTCGGCGCGCTCAGCAGCCAGAATGGAGGACCTCACCAATACACTCGCCACACTCGGCCTCGACAAGGTCCCGCAAGAACCGAACACATACCCCGCCCTCAACCCCTTCGACATCTACCGGAGCCATATCACCGAGCTGCTGTCACAAGTGTCGGGAGTAGACAAGCACATAATATACCCTACACTTGCATGGACGGCAAAGACAGAGCATGGCGACTTGCAGCTAGCAGTACCCGCGCTCCGCCTGAAGAAGAAGGACATGAAAGGCTTCGCACAGGAGCTGGCCGATGCGTTCCCAGAGTCTCCCCTGGTGGAGAAGCCCATTGTCACCAACACCTCGATCGGATTTTTCTTCAAGCCCGAGACACTCACTTCCATTGTCCTTCCCATGGTCCTCAAGTCCAAGGAGAACTATGGATTTAACAAGAACCTCGGTCTCAAGAACCCGCTCGACTCCTCCTCGGGCGCAAAGAAGATGATTGTCGAGTTCAGCTCACCCAACATTGCCAAACCCTTCCACGCCGGCCACTTGCGAAGTACAATCATCGGTGGTTTCCTCGCCAACTTATACGAGGGCGCGGGATGGGACGTGGTCCGCATGAACTACCTCGGAGACTGGGGAAAGCAATACGGTGTGCTGGCCCTCGGGTTCGACCTGTTCGGCAACGAGGAGGAGCTGGTGAAGAATCCCATCGGACATCTCTACGATATCTATGTCAAGGTTAGCGGCATACAGCATGAGGAGGCGGCGCGCATCAAGGTACTCAAGGCTGAGGTTGCAACGCTCAAGGAGGAGGGCAAGGATGCGTCGGGGCAGGAGGCCGAAATTAAGAAGATTGAGACCGAAGGTATCGATGAGCAGGCCAGGAAATACTTCAAGGGTATGGTTGACGGTGAGCCCAAGGCGCTCGGCATCTGGAAGCGCTTCCGGGTAAGCACACAATACGAGGAATGCGTCAGGACGTCAAAGCTAATTATGACAGGATCTTTCCATCGAAAAGTACAAGCAGACCTACGCTCGACTGAACATCCGCTACGACGACTACAGCGGAGAGTCGCAAGTCAAGGACGAGAGCATGGATCTCGCCGCGAAAATCATGTGGGAAAAGAAGGTCTGCGAGGACTCAGAAGGTGCCGTTATTGTCGACCTCACGCCACACTCGAAGAAGCTGGGCAAGGCGCTAGTCAAGAAGAAGGACGGCACCTCGCTATACCTGACCCGAGACATCGGTGCGGCCATTGAGCGTTTGGAGAAATACCAATTCGAGTATGTTGCTACGTTTTCATTCTCTCTGGTCGACTTACTGACTGGGAGCCAGCCGAATGATCTACGTCGTCGCCTCGCAACAAGACCTCCACCTAGCCCAACTTTTCAAGATCGAAGAGCTCATGGGCCGAAAAGACATTTCCGAGAAATGTCAACACATCAACTTCGGCATGGTGCTCGGTCCGTCCAAGCCGATTCCTTATCCTGCTTTACTTGCTCTCTAACACAATCCAGGAATGTCCACACGAAAAGGCACCGCGAAATTCCTCGACGACATCCTCCGCGACGTAGGCGACAAGATGCACGAAGTCATGCGCACCAACGAAAACAAATACGCCCAAGTCAGAGACCCAGAACAAACCGCCGACACGCTCGGCATCTCGGCCGTCATGGTCCAGGACATGAAGGGCAAGCGCATCAACAACTACACCTTCGACATGGACCGCATGACATCCTTTGAAGGCGACACGGGCCCTTACCTCCAGTACGCACATGCGCGCCTCTGCTCCATCTACCGCAAAGCAGTCGATTCCGACCCCTCGCTCGCCGATCTGGACCTCACGTCTGCGGATTTGAGTTTGCTCAAGGAAGACAAGGCGGTGGAGCTGGTGCGACAGTTGGCCAGTTGGCCAGACACGTTTCTGAATACAATCAAGACACAGGAGCCGACTACGGTGCTGACGTATCTGTTCAAGATGGCACATGCGCTTAGTAGCAGTTATGATCACTTGCAGGTTGTCGGGTCGGAGAAGAGTGTTTTGGTGGCTAGGTTGGCGCTGTATGTTGCGGCTAGGCAGGTGTTGTATAATGGTATGAGGGTTCTGGGCTTGAGTCCTGTCGAGAGGATGTAAGGTGGTTGGTTTTACACGGATAATTATCGGGACAAGCTAGCTTCACCCGTCTGATCTACTGTCGGAATAGAGTCAAAATCAAATTCGTGCGAATATCGGCATGTTAAACTGTGCTATGGTAATGAAATGGAATCATTGTCGACAAAGTCATGCTGGTAAGGGGCTGGACAGAACTTGAATCGCATTGGTGGTGCTACCTAGGGTCTAACTAGACATTGTACCAACTTGTACACTATGTAACATGTGGATAACAACAACTCGAGTCTACTAGGGGACAGTCCTTCCGTCAATACGAACAAAGTGGAGTAGCCAGTCGGTTTCGAGTGCACTATTCGGTTCGGTCTCGAATCATCATCTGCAGACACCGCCGGCAGGTCATGAGAGCACGCCACAAGTGTATGAGATGTGTATGAGATGAAACTTTGCTAATTGTAGAGTGGGGTGTATATTCGCTGGTTTTTTTGTTTTTTTGTATATGCATATTTTAGGTGTCCGGTGTGGGTCGTCAACAGGCGATTAGAGCTGGAAACGGTGGAGTGTGCAGGGGCTCGGGGGGAAATGCTGGAAACAGTGGCTAGAACGCTGGGAGACAGTATGGAACAATGCGCCCCCATGTTCGGATTGTCGAAGTGCAGTCGGTAGCGGTGGAGTGCAGAATGGGCTGCCGGTCGACGAAGGGCCGTAGTGCGGCCACAGATAATGTGCTTGACGGAGTCATAATGCTGAGCCCTCACGTCAACTCGAAGATGTTTCTGAGCCCACGCCTCCCGTTCCGACCAACGGCTCCGATCACGCCAACCATGAAAGCAACACGGAAGGATAGGAAAAGTAAACAGAACGCAAAAACAAAGACGGCCCACCCCGTCCTGTCCGATTGTTAGGCGCCGTTCGCGACTGGCGGCCCACCTACTCGAGGGTCGCCGGGAGGCAAACCCGGGACCCTCTGTGGTGGCGGGTGGGGCGGGTGATGCTGGCAGCCATGGGGACAAGTAGCCATGGGCTCGTCGTAGTCGTCGTCGTCGTAGTACTCGTCTTGGGGATCCATGGAGCCATCATCGTCGCGTCGGTCGTAGCCACCAGGCGGAGGGTTCTGATTGTGCTGAGCAGTGTTTGCATTGTTCTGTGCCTTTTTGCTCGCCTTCTTGCCCTTGCGCCCCTTCATCCTCGCCTTCTCCAGCAGACGTCGCTTTTCGGCCAGACGCTTGCGCTCCTTCCTGTCCTTGATCTCGTATTGACGGATCAGAGCGAAAGGGCGGTGGCCGAAGATGTCCTCGTACTCGCAAAATTCGCAGATCCACGGCTGACTCGGCGGGTTGTGGAAGTTGGCGTACTCCTGCTGGATGCGACGCTTGCGGGCGGCGTGTTCGTACAGCTTCGAGGCACTGCGTCTGGGCTTGCGGGGCGGAGGGGCTTGTTGTGGTGGTGGGGGTCCCGTCGGACGGCGTGCAGCCCCATTGGGAAGGGGCGGTGGGGGATACGCGCCTGCCCCGTTCATGTTTGGGCTCGTCTGGGTGCCCTGCGTAGACACGGTCGGGGCGTCTGGGCGAACGGGCGGGCGGGCGCGCGCAGGCTGTGGGTGCGGTGGCGGAGGTGCAGCGGTGTTGGGGTAGCCACCAGGCGGCTGAGGGTACTGGGCGTTTTCCTGGCCGGGCCACACCATTTTGTTGGCCGAGTCGGAGCCGCAGGTAAAGGTAAACTGTGTCTTGTTTGCGCTGTTCTTGGCAGCTTCTTGCTGCAGCAGGCTTACGTTCTCGTTGCCGTGGGGCGGCGGGGTTGCTTGGGCGTTGGCGATGGCTGTCGAGATGATGCCGCTTTGCTCCGGAGGTCCTAGAAAACAAATAGTCAGCGCACGGACTCTTTTAGTGGTGAAAACGCATCATTTCCCGAGGTGACACCGTACGTTTGCTGTTCGCTTTGGCGTTGGCGACATTTGTCGAATTCGCGAGCACCCGTCGCTCTGACCGTCCCGAGCCAGATCGGCCAAAGCGCCCTCTGCCGGCGCCCGAGAGGCCTGTTCCTGGGCCGGTGCTGTGTTGCGGTGTCGAGGGCGCCGAGCCGTAGTAGCGCCCAACGCCGTCCGCGTCGTCCATGGCGCCGGTCTCGTGAGCGTGTGTGACGCCCATGACTGCCAGGTCCGCCGAGAGACTCGCATCATGTGCGCCGGTGCTGCCCATGTTGGGGATCTTGCGCTTCTTCTTGTTGTTCGTGTTCTCAAAGGACTCGTACCCGTCCACCGACGACGAAGGCGAGCCGGGCTTGCGATAGGCACCCGTGACGCCCGCTACCGACTTTCCCGACGCCTGTCTGCTGTACTGGTAGCTTGGAGAAGAGGGCAGCGGTCCGTTGCGGTCGTCCTCATCTTCCTCGCTCTCCATTTCCGAGTGCGTGTGGCCGCAGTGGCAGGCATGATGGTCATTCGCACCCGTCCTGTGAGGCCTCGCGCGCTCGTCCGTCGAGTATGGGTAGTTGAAGAGCGGGCCTGCGGCGGGTGGATTGTGCGGGTACACGATCGTCTCGGCCTGCTCGGGGGACAGCCTGGCGCGCAGCGAACGGGTAGGCAGAGGGCGAATGGGCCGATCGGGGTACATGGAAGACGACATGTCGGGGGATGAGCGCAGCGGCGAAGAGCGGTTCCACTCGTAGCCTGCGAAGGAGAGAAGCCATGTCAGATATGAGGAGAGAGCAGAAAGTAGGCCCATGCGAGCCATGTCGGTGCAGTGGTGTCGGGGTGCCAAAAAGGAAATGGGCGAAGAGCGCAGTGGGGATGCCCACAAGCGGTTTCTGTTACTTACCCGCAGTCGCCGCTGCCATGCTGGCAAGTCCTGCTCCAACGTCCTTTCACCAATACAGCGTGGTGAAGGACGGTTCCAGAATAATTCCAAGATGCTCCGCTATCGTGCCTGTCACACCATTAGCATCCTGGTCTGGCCCGACTTTTGACTCTAGCATGCCCAGTTGTATTTCCACATCTGAGGTCTACTCGCTCTCGTAGCGGGTGGTGGTGGGGGCACTGGGGGGTACCGGAAGCTCTACGCACCTTTTTCGAGCGGGTTTGTGTGAGGGACGGTACTGGTGGCCAGTTAGCGGAGCCCCTCCATTATGGCTCAGCATCGAGACTGACAGTATGCCGCGGACAAAAAGCCCAAAAGAAGCCAACAGCCAACAGTGTAGAGGCACACGCCTGAATCTTCAACGTGCTTGCAACGAGTGACAGCGGAGAGGGAAGCGTCAGGGCCCGAAGACGTGGGATTGGGGTTCGCCCGCGCCAAGAAACGACTTGGGCGGTGCCGGTACTAGCCACCTAGGTAGTGTAAATAGCTAAAGAAACGAAGTTGTGGAGACGGAAACCATGTACGGGACGGCAATGACAACGAGGAGTAGCAAAGCAAGTGTCGGAGCATGCACAGCTGTCGAGGGAGGTCGACGTAGGCTTGCATATCCTCTCGCAATGACCATGCTGGTGGCGCTAGAGTCGACAGGGGATTGGTACTTGCTCACCTATCTTGACTCTACCTTCCAATCGAATGACAACGAAGCCTGCTGTCTCTTCTCGCCTGTTCTCCACACGCTTCGTGTGATGGCAACTTCGGAACACGTCTCGAGGCACGCGTATTATTATTCTATGATTCTGCACCTTCCGCTTGAACTATCCTTGATCGTCATGTCTCCCCGTCGGTCTCGCCACGGCCCGAGCATGCCCACTGACTCTGGTTCAAGCCGGCTATGCTTCAGAGCGATCCATGAGCGAAGACGAGCAACACTCCTCAAACTACAATGAGACGCATCATACTGTTCGGGCTAGGCAGCCACTTCGCTGCACTGGTATATCCATCGCATATGTGCTTCGCACCTTCCAAGAGTGTCGAGACCTCCAACTGTCCAGTAGTCAGGAACTCCCCGGATCGACCATGTACGCCTTGGCGGTTTCCCCCGCGCCCCTGCCAATCTGCTCGTCCCTGCATCCTCGCTGCTGGCCTCGCATCTACCGAGTACACACCCGCCATCGAAGTTGCTGAGCTTCAACCCCGCATGCTTCACCTTCAGACTTCACGACTTCCCATGGACTGGATCCACAGCCAGCCCCTGCGCTGGAGTAGCCCTCATTGAGACCGGCGGAAGTGGCTCTTATCGATTGCTGGCCGTTGCCGACGTCATTGGGACCGCTAAGTCAGACCCTTCTTTTTCAAAGCTCATGGTGTTGCATCGGTCGTATATGAGATTTGGAGTCTGCTGCGAAATCCTTCAGTACCATGGGCCCAGCGCTAGTCTGCAGGACTTGAACCAATCCCGCTTTGAGAATTGCACGGGCTGAGCGTATGGATTATTGCGTCACTATGTCAGCAATATGGGTAGGTGGTTGGTTGGGTGGCTTGTTACCGCCTGCACCCACGGTACGCATTCGGCAGACCCAACTTTCTGACCGCCTGAATTCAATATGAGAGCACACTTAGACCCTCCTTTCCCATCTCCTCTCTCCTCTAACTACCTACATTTCAGGGACAACGAGACGAGCAAAGATGAACACCGAAGGAACCACCATAATGGGTGTCTCCCGAATCACCGATCCGGACGACTCCATGTACTGGGGCTATCGACCCTCCCTTAGCACAAACATTGCTTTTGCCGTACTTTTCGCCTTATCCATGATAGCCTTCATGATACAGGGAATCGCTGGTAAGAGATGGCTAGGCTTCACTATTGCCATGTCATCGGGCTGCGCAGTCGAGGTCGTTGGCTACATTGGACGCATACTTGCGCATGATGGTCTGGGTTCCCAGGTATGTGTGGGAGTAACTGCTTGAACCGAAGAGCACATCTCGAATCGATCATCAACGTATAAGCTAACGTTATCCAGGATCCCTTCCTCCTCCAGATCATCTGCCTTACCATCGGGCCCGCTTTCCTCGCAGCAGGAATTTATCTCTGTCTTTCCCGCATTGTCACTACCGTGGGGCCGGAACACTCGCGGCTCAAACCTCTCTCTTACCCAAGGATCTTTATCCCCTGCGATTGCATCTCCCTCGTGCTCCAAGCTGCCGGTGGAGGCATGGCTAGTATCGCCACAATTAATGGCAGAAACCCGGAAAGGGGAAACAATGTCATGATCGCGGGGCTCGCCTTCCAGGTGGCCACACTCCTCTTCTTCATTCTCCTCGCGTCAGACTTCGCGTGGCGTACGTGTCGCCGTCAGAATAACTTCGGTCAAACCGCCGTCGAGCATCAACGAGCCAAACTTCGTAGCTCATGGTCATTCAAAGCTTTCCTTGGCACTCTTTCACTCTCCACCCTTCTCATCTTCACGAGATGTGTTTTCCGTGTTGCAGAGCTAAGTGAGGGCTGGGGAGGCCATCTCGCCATAACCCAAAAGTACTTCATTGGGCTCGAGGGCGCAGTCATTATTGTGGCCGTGATATTGTTGAACATTTGCCACCCTGGTTTCTGCTTCAAGGATGCGCAACCGAGCAAGAGGCGTGAGTCTGCCCACAACCATGGGGATGAAAGTAGGACCGAGCTAGTCGACATCGGAGTCGCGAGTGACGAGCGGAGGGGACGCGTACTTGAAGAAATCGAGAAAGAAGGGTGTGATTGATTACCTAGTGTATACCATCGGAAATTAAGTTTCCTTGTATGTAATCAGCTTTCTGATTTCGATTCTATTATGTACTCTTTTATATAACCCTCGTCTATGCTATACGGCAATTGCGTATCCATCAGGGTGGGGATGGACCTACAAAAACTCGACATGCTGGCTACATTTGGACTATGGGTTTTCTCATTCGCACGGAAAGGACAGTAAGTACTACAGATTACGTCTTCAGCTTGTGTAGCAGTTCTACGTATTAATCAACACATGTTGTCTCCCACCTGCTTGCTTGCATACACAACCTACCTAGTACGCATCGAGTATTTCTGGCAAGACACAAGATCTGCTGACGTCTTCAGTGTCTCATTTCCCATCGTTTGAAGTTTCTTTATCTGCCTGTCGGCATTCGGGTACATTTCTCTCTCTCTCACTTCTGCCATATAGCAGGCCGAGGCCCACTTTGCGACGTGGTCTCTTGGACGCGCCTCTACCTTTACCCCGCCCACAGACCGCCCCAGATCTCCGTGAATCGGCTGCACGTGACAGCGTAGAGGTCCCTAGGAGCCTTTTCAAGTACAATCTTTCTCCCGCTCGTTACCCCCAACCGTCTACCGCCCGACCCACTGCTCGATTTTGATACATTTGATTATCACAAGGCCTCCCGTACCCAGCCACGGCAACCCCGACTACAGTGCAAGATGAATCAAGCAGAAGACGTGGAGGTCATTCTAGGCTACAAGCGCCGCTACAAGTTCCACTCTGGTACTTTAGCGCGCAACTCGACTCTATTCGCCGACATGCTCATTGAGTCCAACGCCGCCAAGTTGAGCAACCGTGCAAGGAACGCGGGTATCAAGATCCGCTGGATGATCGAGCTTACGCACCTACCTTGCGATGGATACCCAGCCGGCAAACTCGGGCTCGTGGTACGTAGTCCCCAAACCCCGTCGCGCTCGTACATAGCCTCCACTTTACAACGAAGCCCAGTCACTGACACGTCTCCGTACAGGAACTCACGCCAACCGGCGAGCGAGCCGACGGAGGCATCGGACTGATCGTCAACGAAAACGGAAGGATCCCGCAAGCGCACAAAGCCTTCGCGCACTATGAAGCCATCTTCTACGCCTTCTACAACAAAGAGCTCACCATCGACGACACTGACATGTCCACCGCACTGTCCGACTGCTACCAACTGATCCAGATATCCGACTACCTCGGCTGCACCAGCCTGATCAGCAAACCCATCGAAGTCACGCTCCTCAAGCACGGCCAAGACCTCTTCCGCGCCATCCAAAGCGCACCCTACGCCTGGATCGAGATGGCCTTCCGGATCCGCAGCGAGCTCATCTTCCGCGAATGCATGATCCACCTAGTCGGCAACTGGAAACTACACCGCTCCATGCGCAACGTGGCGACTCACTTGCGCCAGATTCCGGGTCTGCGCGCCTTGGTCGAAAAGTATCATCGTCTGCTGCTGAGTCAGTGTAAAGCCCTCGAGCATGGCATCATGAGCTTGTACCCAGGCGACATGCGTGTGCCCGCCGACGACCTGCCCATCAAGCGCGAAGTGTATGCCAAGGATATACTCGTCTGGATGGCCTTGACCTTCTTCCGGCACTGGGTTGGCCAACGCCTCATCATGGAGAAGGGACGTCATGCGCCCGATGGCGGCTACGAATTGTACAAGCAGATTGGGACTGCGGGGGAGTCCTACATGGACAAGTCTGTCCTCAACCAATTCCACACCCGCTTCCCCATGACGAAGAAGGCGATGAACGTGCTCGAGAACCATTTATCAGAGATCAAGGAGTGCATGAAGGCTGTGGTGGAACAGCACAAGATCCTCAAGTCGAACTGCCAGTTGGATGTTCATCGGTTCCCTGTCCCTTACTTGACGTGTGTCGAGTTTGAGAAGGGCGATTGTCCGTGGGAGACTGATACAGAGGGCCTGCGTGTGCAGTCGGCAAAGAGGGCGTATAAGCCGGGTGGTAATGATATTGCGAAATCGAAATTGGATTCGGCGAGGATGACTCAGGGGAGTAGCTTGAGTGTTGAGGAGCTTCTCGAGGTGGATGATGAGTTTGACAGTGAGGGGGATGCTGAGGAGGAAACCTCGGATGCGAGGACTAAGAGGGCGAGGGCATATTGATTTCCGGGTGCGTAGTGGGTGGTTTGAAGTTCGTTTTGCGGGCGTCTAGGGCTCAGTTGGAATGCTGGTGTGAGCTGCTCTAGTGGTTCTACACGCTCCTAGGCGCTGCGCTGTTGGAGAGTGCGTCTCACCGCCTAGGGACAGACTTTATACTTCAAAGTCACTAATGATAAGATCCTAACATACTGTGACAAGGGAAATCGTGAGTATTGTGAGTGACATGTGAAGCCTGTATTGACAGAAAGAAATCGTGCTTTGTACAGTGTGCTGCTGATCTTCCATGGTTTCGTGTGAACCATTGATCCAAAAGGTGAGTCGCGCATCGTGACAGTAGGTAGGGTACTTCATGCCCTGGACATGTCTGCCAATGTTCTAGCCTCCCTCTGCCCTATTATTGAATTCCCCGTGTCTCCCAAAGCCAACGCATTCTACTCGTCATCGAAGCCGGTCGGTCGAGGTCTCGGTCCCTTTGGTACTGCACAGAGTCAGCCTTCAATGCTCTACCTGATGTCTAACCGGCCATCTTGCCCCCTCCGTCCCCACTTTCTCCATCCTCTTGCGTTATTTTCTGCAAAAATGCTTACGTACTTGGATAAGTCATGGGAATCTTAGGGATCTGCTCCTCGCCCATATATCTCCGGATCGGTGGCACTGTGAGCACCATGACGGGCCCCGCGCAGCCGATAATGATGGAGTAGAAGTAGGCGGGCTTGTTAATCGAGGCCCATTTGAGGTAGCGCACCGGCTGCTTGAAGAAGAGCGGGGCGGGAGGGAGGCCGGACATGGTCGCTGTGGGTGGGTAAGTAAGTAAGTGTGTGGGAGAACAGGTGGAGAGGTGAACAGGGAAGAAAGGTGCATACAGTATGTTTTGGTAGTTGGAGTCTCGATTTGATCACGCAAGAAGCCTCAATGGCGCACAGTTGCTCGCTCGCTCACTCACGACGTTGGTGGTGAGGTACCGGTAGTAGCTAGCTCGTTGTAGCTCGGCGTGCGGGGATTTTCCGGGACCGACATGTCTTGGCAAAAGCATACGTCTCCCATTACAGCTTGCTTCCAACCCGGCCAGACTCGACGAGTTTCCGACTTCACATTGCCACAAGATGAGGTGGTTACTTTCATTTGCTGTCGCCTTTGTCTGGTCTGTGGTGGTGCAGGCTAAGAGTTTCACGGGTAACCGGTTGTTGGTTGTGCTGGAGGAGCAGGCGGAGAAGGAGAATTACAGTGTGTTTTTGGAGGATTTGACGGGTAAGTTAGTTTGATTCCCTTGGTTACCGGGTGGCGGAGAAGCGCATTCTTTACATGCGCGAAAGATTGGGCTTATCGATGGATTTGGTTGATATCTGAAGCTGAAGCTGCGACTTAGCCCTTGTGGACCGTCAGACACGGAGGAAAGAGATGGGGATCAATTGAGCGCAGATAGCGTATGGAACAGCACTAACATATACACATAGCCCGTGGATTTACTACAACCGTCGAATCGCCAAAAGAGAGCAAGCTGTCGTTACTGAAGCACGGCGAGCGAGCATACGACCATGTCCTCCTCCTACCCGCGAAATCGAAAGGCCTCGGCCCTGCTCTCACAGCGAACAACCTTCTTGAATTCATGAAGAAGGAAGGAAACATCCTTGTCGCGCTCTCGAGCGAACACGCTACGCCATCGGCCGTCCAGGCGATGCTCCTCGAACTAGACATCAACACCCCCACCGACAAAGGCGCATTGGTAGTGGATCACTTCAACTACGATTCGACAAGCGCATCAGAACAGCATGATGTTCTTCTCCTCCCATTCCCGGCTGCACTGAGACCAGACGTCAAGAATTACTTCGCTGGCGAGGGCTATATTGCGGTGCCGCGCGCCGTTTGTCAGACTCTCGGAAACGAATCGCCTCTCCTCTCGCCCATTCTCCGCGCTCCCAGCACCGCATACAGCTACAACCCCAAGGACGAGGCCGAGGGTGTTGAGGACCCATTTGCGGTCGGCGGGCAGCTGAACCTCGTTTCCGCGATGCAGGCGAACAACGCTGCGCGCCTGACGGTTGTTGGATCTGCCGAGATGCTACAGAACAAGTGGTTTGCGGAGAAGGCGAAACTTGGTGACAAGGCCATCACTACCGCCAATCGCGACTTTGCGCAGAAGCTGTCTGCTTGGACATTCAAAGAGACGGGTGTGCTGAAGGTTGGCAAATTCCTTCACTACCAGGACGAGGGTGCCAGCAAGAAAATGAACACCAGTGTTGCCATCCCAGAAAACAACCCCACCATCTATCGCATCAAGAGCGATGTGGTAAGTCATTCCAACGTCGCGCTCTCGAGTTATTTAGAGACTAACACTCGCAGCACTTCCAAGTTGAGATCTCCGAATACATGAACGATCACCTCGCTCCTTTCGTCCCGTCCCCGAACGACAACATCCAGCTCGAGTTTAGCATGCTATCGCCCTTCCAGCGCCTCAACCTCTCGCCCATCTCGCAAACCGCAAACGCGACCATCTTCGGTGTGGGCTTCAAGACGCCCGATCAGCACGGCATCTTCAACTTCCGCATCAACTACCGCCGTCCGTTCGTCACCAACATCGATGAGAAGAGGCAGGTTACAGTCCGACACTTTGCGCACGACGAGTGGCCTAGGAGTTGGCAGATTAGCGGTGCGTGGGTGTGGATTGGTGGTATCTGGGTCACGATACTCGGATGGCTAGCATTTGTGGCTCTTTGGCTGTACAGCGCGCCTAGTGAAAAGAGTGTAAAGAAGACGCAGTAAGTGGAGGTGGGCAATGTATGTCCGTAGGTTTTACGAGTAGAGCGGGAAACTAAAGCTGAAGCGCTGTTTGTGAGCACGAATACCCCATCGGCGATGCGCGGTATGTACATTATGGAGTTTACGGGTTTGGCATATCCAAAAGCTTATATCGAATTGATACAATCAAACACCTACCTCCACGCCCGCTCCGCTTTCTATAGCTTACTCTGTGTCTCCAGCACTCGCGGATGCTTCACCTGTCCCGGTGTCAACTTGCTCCAGTCCTTCTCATACCCCTCTTCTACGTCCGGATACGGGCCCAAAGGCGTTATGCTCAATGGATTGATGTCGGCGTGGCTTTTCGTGTACTAAAACCACAGTCTGCGTCAGTGCCTCATCCACATCTCAATCCAACGGTATCGACCCACCGCAGCAAACTTACATTTTCCTTGATATGCGTGAAATCCGTCGACTCGCTAAACCCGTCATGATTCCAATACAAACCCTTGAGCCAATTATTCAACACCGGATAATCATGCCGAATCGTTCCCAGATTGGTCTTGAAATGCTGCACATAAACCGTATCGAACCTAGCCATCGTCGGATACACCAGAAGATCCAACTCGGTCATTTGTCCGCCCAGCATATACGGACCCCCGTTCTCATACAGCAGCGCTTCCAGTTTATTGAGGGCAGCAAAGAGCACGACAACATTCTTCTCATACTCATCCTGCGTCGTCGCGAAACCAGCCTTGTACACACCGCTGCAGACCAGCGACGTAAGCCAGGGCGTAACCTCATCGATAGACCCCCGTAACGCTTGAGGATAGAAATCCAGACTCTTGATCCTCCAATTCCCACCATCCAACACACTATCAAACGCGGACGGTAACCACCGCACCATCTCAATCGACTCGGTACTCACAATCCGACCCGTTTTCTTGTCCCACAGCACCGGCACACTGTACTTACCCTTGTAAGCCGGGTC
The DNA here is from genome assembly GCA_010015605.1 of Decorospora gaudefroyi. Classification (NCBI taxonomy): domain Eukaryota; kingdom Fungi; phylum Ascomycota; class Dothideomycetes; order Pleosporales; family Pleosporaceae; genus Decorospora; species Decorospora gaudefroyi. The sequence goes on from ML975274.1 coordinate 139,928, forward strand.
GTCACGGAAATACAGCTGGTGCAGGAATTGGCTGTCGAAGAGGTGGTCGCGCGTTGCGCCTGGATAGGAGGCGTCGAAGCGCCAGCCTGGTTCGCCCTTGGGGTAGGGGCGTACAATGGAGGTGGGGAGGATGGGTTTCAGGTGGTTTATGTGTCGGATTAGGTTTGTGCGGTGGGCGAAGGGGCAGAAGAGGCCTGTGGGGGGTGGGTTAGTATAGGGGAAGTATATATATAGCAAGGGTTTAAGAGGGAGGGATCACCTACCAATGTAGAGGTGGTATCTATCTTTTTCTGGTGGGAATTCGCCGCCTAGTTGGATTACGCCGTGCCAGCCATCGTTGGTTCCGTATTTGTGGATTTCATTGGAAGACATGGTGGGGTATCGGTACCGGTACGTTTGATAGGTTGGAGGTTGTTGTTTTGGAGAGAATAGGTAGGTGGCACTTACCTAGGAGCAAGGACGAGCGGGAAAGGGATGGGTTGTGAAGTAAGCTTTGCGGTGATTAACCATATACTGTTGATTAGATTGTTAAGAGGCTGTGAACGATAAGCTCAGGTTGTACGTAACGAAACTATAACTAGGGGAAGCACACATACTGTGATGTGGTGCTCTCGAGCTAAGATGACGTGGTTTTCTAAGTGGGGTGCTGCGGAGCTCCGGTGTCTGTCATTGGTAAGCCTTTAGGTGCAAGCTGCGCAATTGATTCCGTGTTATTTATTAGTCAACTTGTATCTGAAAAGTCCGGCCATCAATTTTCGAAGGGCTACTTCGAAAACGAGTCCATCCCGTTCATCTTGAAATCGACTACGTGTGCTACTCATAGCCCCAGTCAATTGCAGCATTTCAGTTCCTCGCAAAGCACACCGCACGGTAAACCACATTTCTCCAAGCTTGCCCTTACCGTATTCGTAGCACTGGGTACAAGCGATATCATTTCGTTACCTGCTTCATCCATTCTGGCAACTTCTCCCGAAGACACAACGAGCTCGGGTTGCAACGTGGCGGAATGTATACCGTATGCGTGAAGGCATTCGGAGAAGATCTTTGCTTTCTTCATGAAGCTTGCAATGTCTGGGTCGCTGACCACGATATGCGCCGATGCGATGGATTTCTTCTGGTCCAGACGCCAAACATGCAACTCGTGCACACTCACGACACCGGGAATGGCCTCAAGATCGTGCTTGACATCTTCAATCTTGACGCCCAGAGGAGCGGACTGCAGCAGGATCTTGCCGCTGCGCTTCGTGAGCGGGATGGCGGAGAGGAGTATCATGATGGCGATCCACATACTAACTGCGGGATCGGCATAGAAGCGACTCGGTGACTTTACGAACCAGATGATTACAGCCGAAATGATGACACCGATGTTGTTTATCGCGTCCCCAATGACGTGGATGAGGACAGCGAGGATGCCGAGATCCATGCCATGCTTCTTGGGCTTCGCGAGTACGTGCATATGGTTCGCATGCGTAGCAATTGGCGAGAGCATCTCCTCGTCGTCGGGGCCACCGGGTCCATGATCGTGGTCGTGCTCATGTAGGAACAATGCACTGATGATGTTGAGAGCTAGACCTACGCATCCCACAATCAAGACCATCTTGGGGTTCTGGACGCGCTCGATCGAGACGAAACGTTCGACGGATTGCAGTGCGATGCTGAGGCCGAGAGCGAGGAGGACAGCGCCGTTGAAAAAGGCGCCGAGGAGTTGGGCGCGCGCCCAGCCGAAGGAGAGATCTGCAGGTGAGGCTTTGCGCTCTGTTACCTGGACGGCTACCAGGGCGACTATGAAGCCGATGAGGTCATTGAGCTGTGGCACATTAGTAAGTGTAGGGATACGGAAGGCGCATATGATCGCGTTCCGGATTCAGAACGACGGGGACGCACATAGTGGAAGGCATCTGCAACCAAAGCCAAGGATTTAGTATAGAAACCGACCGAGATTTCGGTTGCGAAGAAGCAGAATGATATGGCAATGACAGCTCGAAGACGCGTCTTCCGGCTGATCTGGAAGCGGCCATGCTTGTGCTCGTGCGCGTGATTGTGAAGGTGACTTTGCTCGTGTCCGGGGTCGTGATTATGGCCCATGATGAATGAAGAAAGAATGGGGGGTGGGTGATTTAGGTTACGCGGAAGGATTCCACAGAGAGCTCGAAGAAAGAAAAAAGAGGACAAGAGAGGTAGAAGTAAAGTAGGACAGAATTGAGTACCTTGCCTGGCTCACAAACAGAGGTTTGTTGTGCGGTATTCAAGGCCTCCGCAAAGCCTGTTGACAATGTGATGGAGCGCGGATTGATTGAACATGACCAACGCATAAATAGTGTCGCACGAGATACAAGATTTATATGGACGTTGTTTACGGTAGGCTGATGACAGCTATACGTTGCGCAGTTTCCATGGTTCCATGGTTGCTCCCAAGACGCCACTCCGCGACTGCCCTCGTACTCCGAGTACTTGCAACGGTGGAAGGCTGCCGTGACCACTACGTATGGGCAGGACCATGTGACGGAGATATAATCTGCAGCATGTTTAGTATAGGTATGGATGGAAGACGAAGAGGGGAACGTGTAACAAGAGGAATGTCGGCGCGGACATCACGAAATGCACGAAGTGCATGCACACGATCGCGCAGAAGCTTACCTACCGGTACATACCCTAATGCAGTCTAGCACTAGAGTCGGGCGGGCAACTTCCTGTGGACATATGTATCCAGTTAGTGACTATGTAATATCCAATACCTCCGTAGCCTGGATCTTTCCCCGCGTAATAATAGCCCCAGGGGTACTGTGAATTTGGTATATGTCGTGTTTGTTGCAGAGAGGAGCCGCGATCGCAAGGTAGTCGCTTTCAACTGCAGTAACCGCAGTCCTGCAACCACCTTTCAAAGGGTGCTTGAGCATCGTTGTCAGGCTGCTTGGGATGATTGCTACTGAGGGGAGTATCACGGTGTTGAAGTTGGGTGTTCTGTGAGCGAGGGGAACCTTGTATAGTCGCATTTTGACGGCTAGGTGCTTTCACGTGATCGCGCGGACGTCTAACCGGAAACAAGCTAGCGCCGGGACCTGTCCACTAGCCTCCAGGGCTAGATCCTCCCCGCGGTCGCAAAATAATCTCGCAGCGACCGTCAGGCTTCACCGTGCAACCTTCGCAATTTGATCGCTCTCGATACCGACATCTACACTTACTCCCAGCGACTGACTATCAGCAACAACAAGATGGGAAACGGAGCCAAGTACGCTACTGCCTTCAGCTTAGCCAAGTACCTAGAGGGGCAGTCGCTAACCAGGCCCCCAGAGCACAGCAGAAGCGCGACCGCAAGGGCGACTCGGGCCCCAAGGAAGCAAAGAGCCAGCTGAAAGCCGTATGTACCTATTTCTCCGCTTCGTGGCGCCAACTAGGTAGCAACGTTCCGCTGCGAAGTCACGGTAGCAGGTCTCGTTGCTAACGCGATACAAGAACGCCGCCGCACAGACAATCAAGTGCAAAACCTGCTTCCAGACCTTCCAGGGCACTACGAGCCGCAAGATGCTTACCGATCACGCAAGCAACAAACACAGCAAGCAATTTGCCGACTGCTTCAACGCCGACGAGGGAGTCGCAAAATAAACCTCCAGCCTTTCGAGCGAGCAAGAGACGAGTGAATCAGGGCGACAGGGCTAAATTTGCAATTTACACAAGTATGTGATATCATAAGAGGAGCGATGAGTTGACGGCGTGGACGAATTTTCACGGCGACCTGGGTTAGACTTGATGTGGGTATGGCGTAGAGTGCGACAATTAACAATATGAACACCTTGGCAAACGACTAGCTCAACCCTATCATGTCTGCATTTTCCTCCGATCCGCTCAACGGGCTACTTCTCCTTTCGCGGAACGGTCACTTCTCCTTTCGCACAACGGTTACTTCTCTTTTCGCCAAACATCGGTTGCGCTCTTCCTTTTCGAGAGCCAAGCAACTGCGGAAGGGAAAGTGGCTAGCATTTGCCATGAAGCGATTGAGGCAAGACTAATCCGGGATAAGATCCAGCGATCCATCCGGGAGGATTCCGACTTACAACTAGACATCCATACGTTACTTTTCAGCTATTATTGCCACGGCCTCTCTCCGCCTCCACCTTTCTACCCCAGATCCATCAATGCACGGTCTCATTAATCACGTTTACTACGCCACTCATGGCCTACCGGCTCCGATACCGACCCCCGAGCAAATTCTCACATCTACGGAGTATCTCAACCGCAATCCTGCCGGGTGCACCGTTGGAGTAGGACAGCACTTCGTCGTCAAGTATGGCCAAGGAATGAGTTTCTCCGAGGCCGACACATTACGATTTCTGGAGATATACAGTGAGGTGCCTATACCACGCGTGTATGCCCTGTTCGAACACAACGACAAGAATTACATGGTTCTAGAACGTATACAAGGCTGGACCCTCGATCAAGCATGGCCGGCATTAAAGATCTGGGAGAAGAGTGCTATTACGTGGCGACTGAAGTCGATTATGCATAACCTACGTCAGCTACGGTCACCCGGCGGATATTGCAGCATTGGCCTTCATTCCCCTGAAGGCCTAAGGGATCACATCTTCCGTCCATGGGACGAGTCGAAACCGCCCGCTGGACCTTTTGACCGAGAATCCGCTATCAATACCATGGTGCTCACCTATCTACTCAAGAAGACATCATCGACACAACAAACAGTCGCCTTTTGCCGAGCGTTCGATGAGCCTGAAGACCATCCACCAACCTTCACACACGGCGACTTTCAGAGGAACAATATTATGCTGAGTAAAGACGGCCATATCATACTCATCGACTGGTCTGAAGCCGGCTAGTATCCGAGTTACTAGGAGTACCTGAAGGCTATTCGTCTCTGCGGTCGCTGCGAGGACAACTGGAGTGATTGTGTCGACCAGATACTGCAACCGACATTCGTCGAGCACGGCCTATTCATGAGAGAGTTGTGGAAACTCGAGGGGCTTCCGGACCTGATGTAACGGAAAACACAACGGGCTCGTTCATTGATGCGCAAGATTTTAGGGTGGTGGGACGCACAGAAGATAGGTCTTCTTGGTGCTGTCAAGGTTAACGACCAGTTGTACTTTACCGCTATGCATTGTTTTTGCCGCATTAGTTAAGGAACAAGAAAACTGTTACAACAACGCACAATCACTTCACGCTTGTACATTATTAGTCTTAAGTTATCTACACAGTAAGTGGTACGTACCCGCTCGGCATTTCCTCGCCCCAGTCCCGTCTTCCAAGAATTGAAGAAACCCCGCTCCAACCCCACCAGGCACGCTCAAGCACCAACGGAAAAGATTTTCATTCGCCCCCAGACAACTCCCTGGTCTCAACTACATTTTTTGGATCCCATATCGACTCTTAGTATTTACGTTGTCTGTTTTAATTTCTATAACTTAAGAGTTTTATTATCAATACCCACAACAACCGTCTCCTTAGCTCAATTGGGAGAGCGCCAGACTGAAGTCTTTTGGTCATATAAATCTGGAGGTATCGTGTTCGATCCACGAAGGGGACAAACAAATCGTGCTTGAGCTTGCTGCTCGAGATTCTTCGAACAAAAATTTTTTTTCCTCGGAGAAAGGTTGCAACTGGCTGTTGTGAAAGCGGTGGTGGCGGAAAGTAGGCTGAGCTAAGTAAGCCGCATGCGGCTGTACATTGTTTTTTGTCAGATTCATGGCACGGAGAAGAGGGAATCGCGTGTCGTATGTTTTGTTACTTGCTTGTTTTTGTGAAGGCTAGTGATTATGTGGGCGCAGGTTTTATAGTTGTGGACGCTTTGATTGTACAGTCATTGTATTCATCAGACAGGAACGCTGGAACCTGAAAATCTCAGGAACATCGGACTCTTTCTTTTGAGCACCTGTATGTCATGCGGAGGATGCGCATGTGGTGCAAGGCCAAGGCTCGACTACCCTTTTAACTTTTCGGCTTGATTCCCTCGCATAGTCTGAAAGACGAACTCTCCACCCTCGACTATCAGAACCAGGAATCAGAACCAGACACGATATAGCGTTCTACACATGGCACAATTCGCCGAGGCATTCATATCGCCAACCGACTATTGTCCGTCCAACCCACCCACACACCTCCAACTTCCCTCGCAATATCCTCCGCCGTCTTGCCATTCTCGTCCCTCAAACTCCGAATATCGATCTTATCCTCCGTCAACCCCCTCATAATACCCATAGCCTCCGCCTCCTGAAAGACCTGCGGCGGAAAGTCCAACAACGGCAAGTTACTCGCCAACAACAGCAGCAGCCACGCCACCTCTCTACTCTGCGCCTGCACCGCAGCATGTAAGCCCGACTGCATATCGCCAATCGGATCCTGATACCTCAGCATCCTATCAATACCCAGCTCCTTCTCCGGGTGATCTGTGCAGCTCATCTCGACATCGCCCTCGGCGTCCGCTTCAGTCTCGTCAACCTCGTCATCCAACAGCATATCGACCACAGCCTTGTAGTCGCCTTCGCGACAGAACTCGAGGAAGGCGCGCGCTTTCCGGTCTTCAGGGTAGGCCTTGAGGTATGATTCTTCGGTGAGGAGGGGCAGGATGTCGAGGTCTTCTTGGAGCCCGCCTTCGTTGTTGAGCGTGCAGAGCACTTTTTGGACGCCGTCGCCCGTCGTGGCAATGTCTTTGGCGCAATTGGGACACGAGGTTATTTCGTACGCGGAGAGGAGACAGTCCCTGTCGTTTCTTAGTTAGTAAGCTATGGGGCTCATAAAAAAAAGGGGGCAGGAAGGGCTTGCCAGTGGAAATGACATCCGCATGTTAGCTGCACGTCGTCCGGGACCGTCTCTGGGGCTGCGGCGAGTGCTTTGCTGGATGAGGAGGCGCCGTTTTCGTTCTCCGGGTCGGAATTGTGCTCGATTTCTACCTCGAGCGGTTTGTTACAGATGACGCAGCCGGACATTTTGGTAATTTTGGTATTGGGTATAGAGAGGTAAGCGTGTTGGTGGGTTGTTTCGAGGGGCTACCTACACATGGTATGGCGGGGTTTGCAACTTTTTGTCGCTACCTAAGTAAAAGCCACATCCCACGCGTCACACGCGTCAGAGGCCGACGTCATTGTTAGCCTTGGGCTTCACTCTCTCACATCCGACGACCTTATGCGGGGTTTGTATATTTTCTTTTTGCGCCTACTGCACAAGTCCCAGGAAGACGGCACGATGGGCAACCGATCGACTGATGATCCGTCACGATCCCAGCGCCACCTCAACCGTGCCCCTATCCATGTCTTCCCCCTCCTCGACGCTTCCTAGCATTCGAGCTTCTCTATTTGTTGCGCCAGTTTCAACCTTTCGAGACGCTTCCGCAGCGCTTGTTTCACAGCTATCTTATCCAACTCGCAATTTTTCTCCACGATGGCCTTGGTGGTCGCCTGTTCCCTCCCTTTCCTCTTTTGCGCGAAATAGTTGTCGTACAGCTGGTTCCAATCCGCCAATAGAACCCCGGTATGAGCATTCCAATACCACAGTGCCTTGGCTGAAGCCTTGTACTGCCGTCTAGAGCCAACAACGACCGCGACTTTGCAAGCCGGGCGTGGAATTGACAATAGCGCTGCCAATCGATACATATTGCTGGCTCGATAGCACATCCCCGATGGTTTAGAGCGCCATGTGCTTGGAACAGCAGCCTCCTGGACAATGGAGAAGACGGCAATGGATGGATCTTCTGCCAGAAAATAGGTGAACTGCAAGCGGAATGTTTGATATTTGTAGCCGAGATTGGAGATAATTTGCGTGTGAGGAAGGTAAGCAACAGGATAACCGCTCGGTCTTCCTTCTCCCATTGTACTGGCCACGGGGCCGTGCAAGTTGGTGTGCTCAGAGCTGACGTGTCCGCGTAGGTCGCAATAACCTTCGAAAGGCTCCAGTAGCCCGTTGAAAACCGGCGACTTCGGTGTTTGTAGATCGAATAGTCCCAAGAATGACTTGCTTTGCATATTCGCACGGTACGAGTGCAAACAAAGTGTGTGAAAGATGACTGTCTGTTGATGCTTCTGTTCAACATTCCGTGTCCGGCACCGTGGCACTAAGTGAAATGCAGGATTTCAATTCTCTCCCAGGGCTAACCAAATCCAAATCCTTCCGCCGACAACGTCCATGGTAGCTTGTCGCCTTGACGACCTTTAGGTACGTGCAGATCCGGCCCTTCCCAGTACCGTGGAACAGCAGTGTTACCCCTCTACAACAAACCAGACAGACCGCTTTAAACCGCTCAGCTAAGAGCTTAGCTCGAGGTATCAACACCCACCAGGAGATCTATTTATACTATATAGTTGAAACGTGTTGACACAGGCTCCATATACAGGCTGTGTCTTCCGCTTCGTAGTTCATTAGATACATGATGGTACAGCGAAAATCAGTTCAAGCCGTCCTTCCCCAGTGACTTCCCGGGTGCGCCCTTCCTTCCTTACGGCGTTTCACCTCACACATTACTGTGAACAAGAGTCCTTCATATCCATGAAAAAGCGTTTCAATACCACACCTGGAACTCCGGTAACATTCTATGGAGGAAGACACTATTATTACAATTCTACAAGCAACGGAAAGGAATGGCAAGATGAGTACGCGACTCGGTTGTCAAAAACTCACATAGCCCCTAGCACCCTACTAACGCACATCCACCATAGCTGGCCTACCTGCCGGGCGCCGCTGATGACGGTACGAGAAAGAGTGGACCTCCTGGACATCGGGACTCTGTGCTTCGATGGCAAGCTGTGTTGCAATACCTACAATAGGACTCTGTTAGAACCGATCTCAGAAACAGTAACAACGCACTTGTCGAATCAGAAAAGAGATCATAACTCACCGTTCCATTCCTCCCCCGCCCTTCGATCCTCTTCCGCCATTTCTTCAATACTCTGTATGCTCCTCATCTGTGGGTCATGCACTGTACTCATCTCCAGCCTCTGCTTCATCTTCTCTCCCAGTGCTTTCTCTGCATCTAGCCGCCGTATGCTGTCTTTGTTGCGGACCAAGAGGCGGTGTGACGCGGTTTTCCACAGGCCCTTTGAGTCGCCGATGCGATACTGCAGAGGCTTGTCCCAGTCTTTGTCCCAACCCTTGACCGGCTCCAAACGGCCGTTGGGGTTGGTGGCCGTCATGAAGTGTGTCGGCTGTGCGGGAAGGGACGAACGCTGAAGGTTGTAACACTCAGCTCGAGCGCTCGCACGTGGCTTGGTCGACGTCAAAACTGAGTTATTCCCCACTGAAGTCTGGCCAGAAGCCGAAGGCGTGACCTGAGAAGGCCGGATTTTGAGTGGTCGAACGGTCAAGTCGGCCGCGGAATCGTGTCTACCGCTCGAAGCAGGAGGCTGAGATATCTCTCGGCTCACTGCTCGCTGCACCTGGAACGACTCCTGCCATGACAGCACAGCGCTAGGAGCGCGAGGATACTGGAAGTGCCGAGGACCTTCAATCGGCCGCGGTCCCTGATGCGTCGGGCGTTGGATGATAGTTGTCTGGGCGGCCTCGGCTTCGCGTGCAGTGCGATACGAAATCCGACCAACATATCGCGGCGTCTGCGCTCCCTGCCTTCCTCCCACAAGCGAATGCATACTTGCATTCACAAACCGGATTGTCTCGTCCGTCGGCAAGTCTTGGGGCGTTAGCACTCTCAGTCGGCCCGAGGAGGGCAATGCTCGTTTAGCACCGGTGTCTGTTGCATTGGAGCTGGAACTTGTTGACTTCTTCGGCCGCTGTTCTCTCCAACCGATGAGCGCGTTGCGTTGGCGCGGAGCGTTGTGGCGATGATTTATTGGTGACCGGGTGGTCTCCATGTCCATATAGCTCGACTTGTATTTGCGGTGCGGGTGGTAATTGCGGAGGCAGCCGCCTAACTTCTTTGCCCATCTGCGGAGCCTTGATTCGCGCTTGGAGACCGTCATGGCTGCGGAGTGAGGGTGACCAAGGTATCAAAAATTGCTAACAAGTAGACTTTGATACGTGTCTTTGAAAAACAACTTAGATGCGTAGAAGATGGAATCTGTCGAGATTTTCGTTCGCGCAGTGCCAGATAAACACCAACACTGGTTGCCGCCAACATTGACACAGCAACGGAGTTGCTGCAGGCAATATCACCGAGGGGCCGATGGTGATGTATTCGCCCTACTTTTAATCGCTGGATTGGGTTAACTGACCGACGCTGGAGCCCCATTGCAGATGACTGTTGTCGGATTGCTCAGTACTTAGCTATTGGGGATGCGAGTACCACGTTTCGGTTCGCCTCTAGTGTACGCAGACCCTCATCAACCACCACAAAAGCAACACCGAGTCCTGCAGGTCACGCCGGGGGTTGCCGTGTCAACAACTTGGTGCTTGATTCCCCCAGGGGCTTAAACGATCCATCTCATTCGGTCTACCTTTCTTGTCCCTTCAACTACGCATCTGTTGCATAAAAAAGCGCCTGCACCGGCCTCCTCAAGACCCCATACAAACTCCTGACCATTTTGTAAGTCTCTAGCCCAACCCAAAAGATGCCGACAACAGCAATAGCCGTAACCAGAAGCACGGCACCTAGCACGACGAACCCTACTAGATGTGCAGCCCACCCAAACATCGAAGCCACACGCCACCCCCTCCTTTCCTTCCGCAGTCTCGCGAAGTAGAACATCAAAAACACGTGTCTTCGCTGCTGTAGATTCTGAATCGGTGACCGCAAGATCCTCTTAATCTCTCCAGCCTTAACTGTAACAGTGTCCTCTCCACCGACACTAATCCTTATCTTCTGCTCCCTCTTAACAATCGTACTGCACATATCGGCGAAAGCCTGTTTCGAAATGAGGACATCGTCGCTCAAGGGCTCCATACACAACTGTGTTAAAGGAAACAAGGGCGCGATATCGTTGAGCACAGTCTTCAGTGCCAGATCTCCGAGACTGCACCAGAAACAGCACCAGGAAACGTGTGTTTGATGTTGCTGGAACATCTTCCGCATCAGCACTTCTTGGGCGCACATGTGGAATCGTTGCGAGACTGGACGCGCACAGAACCAGAGGTCGTGGGGGGAGAGATGCTTGCAGATCTCTAGGACGAGCTCGCTTGGTAGGGATTTGAAGGGCGTTGTCGGTACTGGCTGGGTTGGGTGGTTTGCAGTCTTGGATGTGGTAGTGTGCGGATTGGAAGCTGGTGGTGTGTTTGGTCGACTGTAGACCCTCAGCGAGGATACTAGATCCATGGGTTTTTCCCTTTCTTGCGGCGAGTCGAGCGCACGATGCTATGGCGATAGGAAATGGAGTTCGATAAGTTGTGCTTGCAAGGACATGTGATAGGAAGGGGCTCAGGATTCGGGCATCGTTAGATGTTACATTGCGGAGTTGCGCTCGAGCTGAAGGAGAACCGTGGACGTGGTGCGCTTATCTTTGCGTCGATTGGCGCTGACGCCGCATGCGAGGTGTGGGTGATGTGGGTGCATGAGGCTGAATGGTTGTATTTTAGCTGACTGGATTGTCAGCAATTGGGACCTGAGATAGGTAGTTGAAACTTGAAAGAGGGATTGCAAGGGTATTGTCCTTCAAGCGAGGATGTCTGATTGGTTATTTTCGTGGCCATTCAGCCTCACCCTTTGCTGGTACTTGGTTGCGCAAGGACCCCTCGCGCTGCGGTTGGTGGTGTGGGATAGCCCTCTAGTACAAAGCAACCTAGTTGCTCTAGTTAAGCGGCGTGTGATTCCCTCTGTAGATAAGATAAGTACTAGGATCCAGAGGTCTTCATGTATGCTCCATGGGACGAGATATCAAATACAACCCACTTATCAAGGCCGATCAAAGGGCGTTTGTCCAAGGAACCCGTTCAGAAGCGCCAAATCTAATACAGCGCATTATGCCCATGTTGGAAAGAAGAGAAAGAGTCTCTAATCTCCTTTCCATCGAGCTGTTGTATCCACCTCGAATCCTTTGACGGAATATCAGATGGCCTGGAAAGCGCTGCGGTGGCTACCTAGGTAAGGGATTGGTTCCTGGCAGCATGGAGTAGATACAGTGCGCGGATACGTACTATTAGCACTCGCTATACGAAAAGGGCGAAAACTCTCAAAGACGATGTTGACGGAATATGAACTGCATCGAGATATTCCAGCTGCATTCTTGAATGTGTGCTGATAATAAGATGCTGCCCCTAGGTACTGCGAATGAGTTCGTCCCGCCCTTTCTTTGCTCAGATCTTGCGGCTTTCGTCTAACAGCGGGAAGAAGCCCTGGTGTGACGGCCGTGGACGAAACTAAGTAGCGAATGGGGGTCGGGGGCCTTTAAATAACGGTTCTAGAGTAGATTTCAAGATCTGAAAATTCGATGCAGCGGCTTTGGTGTTGCGTTGGTCTCTGGGCCGTGCTGCATGTGAGTCTGTGACTCGTGAGCACTGAGGGCCGAGGGGATGCTTGCCAAGGCGCTACCGTAACGGGGTCTGTCTTCCGTTGTGCCTCCTACCATTCTTCTTCCACATTATTCAGGCCCTGTTCGGTTGCCAACTTCAGATTGCCAAGATTGGGCTCGTATTTGGTGGCGCTATGTCTGTTAGTGCAGCCACCACGCTTTCCTGAATCTGGCCAGACCTGAGCGTGTTCTGGGCAGGCTGTTCGGCAGCCAAAGTGACATCTTCAACTCTTCCGTGATTCATTTTTTCGCTCCACCAACATACCTCAACATGCCCCCAAAATACCAACAAAATACCAACAAAACTTCAGGTATTGCAGCGTGGTCACATGAGGGTGATATGGATAGATCCTGGAAGGGCAATATAGATAGATCCTGTAAAGGTGATATAGATCATGTGAGGGGATAGATCATGTGATGGCGATATGTCGGTAGATCATGTGATAAGTTGAAGTTGAAGGTTGCTCCTGGAGGCCTCGAGCACCCGCGGCAACCTGGTGCCTTCAACTCGCCCAAAGAGGAAAGGTGTGCGCTAAAATAGACCTAGCAGGGATAAATTTATCTAGTGTATACGCTAACAGACTTTTGCTCTCAGTTTCGCCCTGATCTAACCAGTCCAACCGAACAGCCCAGTTCTGACTTCAGGAGAAGTTGAAGGCCTAATCGGGTTAGATTCTGAAGTTGAAGTTGGCAACCGAACAGGGCCTCAACAAATCATTCAAGCCTACCTCGTCCGTCAGCCTCATAATAGCGCATGCGACATGTGTCTTAAGTATGGTCCCGCACTCCTTGAAGATAAGAACTAATACCGCGCGACGGCTGGTACTGCGTCCGATTTGATCGGCCCTTCCAAGTTCCAGCGTCCCACAGTGTTCCATGTATACAGTGTACAGTGTACATCTCTCTGACAGTCTCGGGTAACGAACAGCTACAATTGTACGAAGCTAATTTTACGCGAGCCAAGTTTTCAGCGACAGCTCATACGGCTTGTCGGCCTTCTCGCATTACTCCGTACCTTATCATCCTTTGGCCCGACGATAACTGCGCGCTCCGCTAGGGAAGTCCGTATCGGAGCTATAGACTTACCTTAATATATACGCAGTAGATACTCATGATAGTATCATAATCGTCTGTTGAGTATTCGAAGTGGTGGAAGATGTCGCACGTGATCTTGCTTGGTTTGAGTTTGACACCCGTTTCAGCCCTGCAACGTGCGCAAGCCTCAATAATGCGCTGGGTCAGTTTCAACACCGTGACCCGGTGGAGGGAACACAGCACGATCTCTTGTTGCACAGTAGAGAAAAGATAGGTCATCTATGTCCATGCATAATAGTTTCGTCTCCTGCGCAGCGGATCACACGAAGCCGTGGAAGAACCTATCATCCGCCGACCAATGACTATGCTGCGATATCTTGAATGATTGAACAGTGAGACATGAAGCTAATGAAGATCTTTCAAGAAATCGATGTGCTTTGTATTACAGACCCGCTAATTTTGATACCCGTAAACGACAAGTCAGTGAGTGTGGCGCAATCTGCACCAGCATGAATCAGCATCACATGTACGTCCAGTCACAGCCAGCTATGAACTAACTTTGTTTTCCTCCGACTCGAGATGTATGAGGCATCATCAGAGACACATCCGGCTCCTGAGGCTCCGAAAGGCATACACATAGTGACGTTTGCACGTGTATTGTCATTCCTTATGCTTCTTCGCACTACGGCTTTCTGCCTGTATTTGCCACTCATACACTCGTTTAACCTCCTTTGCTTTCTCTTCTAGCACTCTGCGAGTAGCTGGCAGCTGGACTGCATTTGCATTACACGCTCATTCATTTTTCTACTAGGAAGTTTCAATAATGGGAAAGACGAAGACTATTCTCCTGGCTCTGAGGGTTTTGGCACTCGTTGTGGCTTTAGCGGTGGTGGGCGTGAGCGCGTGGAGTAAGTAGATAAGGCTTGGCAACTATGTTAGATGGCCATTGACAGTCTCTTCTAGCTAAGTATATCGTCCACGACATCGATGCCCGCGGTACTGCAATTCTTGAGACGGTTCGGCTGGGATCACAAAGCACGGAGCTCTGGCAGGAATACTATAGCGTGGTAGTCAATGGAGTCATCCGAATATGGATATCGATCGCTGCTGTACGTTTTCAATCTCTCCCTATAAAGCGACTCCACTGACAGGATAGGCCGCCTTCGCTTCGCTTGCCGGAATCATCATCGTACTGGCAACCATGCTGGATCGCATGTCCATATCTCCATCAGTCCTCATTCCCACTGAGTGCCTTTGCATGTGCGCCATGGCAACTTCCTTCGGCACTTCTCTTAGCTTCGCCCTCAGCCTAAACGCCTTTAGCGAGACAAACCTAGATGCGGTCACCTCTTCAGACCTAATGATGTTCTCAATGTTGGTGGACCTTAGCAAAGCATATGCTGTTGCAGCTGGTGTTGGAGGAATCTTCTTCTTGGTGGCATGCATCTTGGCTTTAATGGATGCACGCAGTCGCGCGCGCGAAAAAGAGAGCTGCTCCTTCGAGCCAACAGCTTCAGCCCTCGGTATGGGCCATGGATACGCGGCTATCGTTCCACCTGCGTCACGCAGCAGAGTGCCAACAATGTACGACCCGCGGTTGCCGTTCGACCTAGGAAATGAGAACGCGCTGGAAACGGACGTTGAGCAGGAGAAGAAACCAGCTGGTAAAGACTCTGGCTCGGGACGTGCGGACTCAGTCGTGAGCGAGGAAGGGAAGATTTCTTTCGAGTTCGAAAAGGAGAAGGAGAAGGTAGTTACGGGGCCGATAAATCCAGAACAATCGTGTAGGGTGCTGCAGATTCGGCCATCACGACCATGGAGCGAGCGGCCCGTCACGGAGAAGGTGGATGGTGGAGTCGTATTGCACGCAATGTAGTGATGTCATTGCTTGATTAGGTATATAGGCAAGAAATCAACACTCGCTTAGATACGATGGATATCAAGTAAGGAGCAAGGCTTCGGAGATAGTCATGTGACCGTGTCTCTAGCGCGTTTCTTTGGCGCGACAAATCCGTGCTGCGTCATTGCCGCAATGGCACAGTCGATACAACCTCAACTTCGAAAACCAGTCGACCCAAGCGAGATAAGCCCACGAAAAATGGCAGGCTTCAAACGTGGCGGAGCCCGAGGCGGCGGCGGCTCCAAGAAAGCATACACGAAGAAACGCTCATCGCCCGATGACGATGACAGCGCGCCGCACGCTAACAAAAAGGCCAAGGGTGACGAGGAAGACGAGTCGATGTCTGCTGTACCGGAACTCAAAACTGATGATAATGGAGATGCATACATTGGGGTAAGCCGCACAGTACAAGAAGAGCAAAGAGAAGAGCGGGCTAACAAGCGTAGTTGAACGCAAGCGGCAAGCGACGCGTAACGGTCCAAGACTACAACAAAGGCACGCTCATCAGCATCCGAGAATACTACGTTACCGATGCTGGCGAAACGAAACCGGGAAAAAAGGTATGCTCTTCATCGGCCATTCACTTGCCCTCGTCGTCAGTTCTCTAGCATGCAATGGGGACCTAACGCATACAGGGCATATCCCTCACCGTCGACCAATACAACACGTTACTCGCCGCTGCCCCGCTCATCGAATCTGCCCTCGCGCAAAAGAACATACAGGTTGTACGACCAGACTATGAGGCTGATCTGAATGCGAAGCCAGAGGCGCCGAAAGAAAGCGGGAAAGAGCAAGAAGACGACCAGGATGAAGCTGCAGATGATGCAGTCGCAAAGGTGGAGGATGAGGATGATGGGGAGTGATGTACTATGTGTACTCCCAGCTGTGGAGGTTATGGATAATAGGTGATGTACATTATGGGCTACAACCAGGTGTTTTCGGCGCAAGAGTCAGGGTGGTCAACAATCAATATGGGATTTCAAGTTACTTTTTTTCACACCGATGCGCCCTCGAAGGTGCTGTCATCAATTGCGCGTCCGCTTTGTCGACTGTTCTTTCGGTCCCTAGTTCGACTGCTCGCTCCTGAAGTGAAGACCACTATCTAAAAACAATATTCCGAGCCAACTTGAGGCCGACTGACAACATGAATTGCCCTCCCGATATTTCAAGCAAGCAAAACCCCCTTTGCGGATATCAAAGGTGCATTTGTAATCTTGATTGCTCTATCAAGAAATCATGGCGTGCTTAGAGTCATGAATCTCTGATACTTGACAATGAGGAGTATGCCAATGAAAGACGCTCAAAGTGAGGAAAGAAGCTATGCACAAGTTAGACGATGCGACAGTTCGAAGAATGATTTATTAAGTGTTCTTGTACGATAGACCCTGATGGGATGAGAGACGCCCATAGAATTTGGTGGGAGACTCCGAAGAGCTGTCAATATGCCCATTGAAATCGAGGCCGATCAGGCGACCAACGCAACAGTCTTTTCCAGTAAGTAACGTTTTGTCGTTGTGCATTGGCCTTGAGGCATAGTCTGTGCTGCAGGCGTCGGGCTTCATCTAGACGGATCTCGGCCATGCCACCATCGTGAAGAAGTACTCGCCAACTGGGGGAATACAGGAAAGCTTCCGCAACCCCGCGGCTCGGAGCTAAGCCAGCTTTCCCTTCATAATATCGCCGGGAGTGGCTGCTTTTCTTACGACGGCGCGACGATGCAGACTCACATGAGCTCAGTGTTGAGATCGACAATCGAGCTGAGCCATAGTATCTCTGGTAAGCTCCGAACTGTCATGAACATGTACGATTGGAACGCATCGAGCAGATGTTTGCAGAATAGATTGACGTCAAGGCACGTCACAAGGACAGAGGATGATGAGGGGTAATGACATTGACAATAAGGCCGAGACAGACGGACGACTGTAGGAAGAGCTGGTGACACCGAGGACAGCCGTTGGAGCCGCAGTAGTGGTAGGCTGTGGTCAACTGGTGTTGAGGCTGGGACATGTTAGACAAACCTTCTTGGGGCTAGTATGAGATCGACCGTGCCGTTAGCCCCACCCGGGCTGTACGCGAGGCTTAAGGTTTTCACACTCGCATCCTGCTACACCACGTGACACGACGGAGTTAACACCACCCGCTCTCGTTTGCCGATGATACTGTCAAAACCCACCGACGCAGGACGCTCTATCCTGAACCACGAAGACGACTTTTTCTTCAGCCGCAAGCTAACGGACTGCAGGACCAGGGCATGGGTGGTTTGGGCCGATTCCGCATGCACGTGGGCGACCTCGGGACTTTCTCTTCGTGCCCGGGGGCATAACCTGTTTTGGAGACGATCACGATTAGCGGAAAAGAACCAGATGCTACCGTACTCCGTATTTGGGAAACTAGAAAAGTTGTATTATCATTGGGTAAATATGCACAAGTTACAACATGCAATAATAATGAGTGGAGACCACGGTCTCTCGGGCGATCACCGGAGGACGGCACCAGGACGCCCTGCATGGCCTCTGCGACGCCCGTTGAGCATCTTTAACCGACCACGGCTACTCCGTACTTCGATTGCAGTTTTCCACGACCTGGCCACCGCTCCAGAACCTACCACGTATCAGTCGCAGCTACCTACACAGTAGCCTCGGGCGTTGTGCCGATACCATCACCACCGCAAAACAATAGCTTGGCACTCGCAACAAACTTTCACGATATAGTAGGCCAGAGACGCTTGCATCATGATTCGTCATGTGGCACCCAGCACCAGTGCAGAAGTCCCCCAATACTGGGCATCACACTGTGTACTGCAGGTACCAGCCTCTAGCTGCAGATCCAGGGTTCTCTCCCAAGTCTCATTCGGACCCAGCGTTCTAGGGGAATTCCACGCTAACTGCTAACGTGCCTCGGCGTTGCTAATTTGGGCGCCCTTGACCGGAAGCTTTTTTTTTTCTTTCTCATCTTACTTTTTGGCAGCTGTAGGTTGTGCACAATAATAAAGCCGACGCTTGATGCAGACCCAGATTTTATTCCTTCCAAAGCAGGAGCAGGTACCTACTCTTGGCGAGCTGAACTGTAGGTGGTACGTTTGCGACTACCGGTATATGCACTGAGAAAACGAGCGATCGAAACAGACGCCCACCGTCTGTGAACTAGATTCCCTAGGGGCCTGAGGAACCCCAGCGGGGCGGGTACCGGTAGGGACCGGTCGATCAAAAATATCACAAGCCTTCGCTTACTGATTCACGCCAGGTACTGCGCCACAGTGGGCACTACAACGACTCATGATCGATTTCTCCACGGAGCGATAGTCTGAAATGTTCACAGTATCTGGTATTTTCTTGCCCATACATACCTACAGAATTCGCTTCCAGCATCCGGCCTTGCTCCTCATGTCATGGACGCGGACCAAATCAATCGATCGATCTGGCGCCTCGTATTGATCATGTCAAAAGACGGGGTGTTATCGGCCGCAAGTAAACTGGTACCTGCATGCGATAAGCACGTTCCTGGCGTTGGCGGGCATGACAGATACCACTCACCCGGCGCTAAGTTAAAGTTCGGCAGACTATTGTTTCCATGTGCGACCACTGGCTTCAGTCGTGGAGAACGGTTAGACATGCCGGCAATGTTCCATCCAACTCATGACATCGATCTCAAATCATTGTTCGGCCGGTGAGGTACATACAGCAGAGAGACTTGCAAGAGATCAAGTATATAAGCACACCTAAGCCTCGTTGTAACAACTCATCATCCTCTTCAACCTTCGCTTCATTCTTCACCGCTCCTCTTATCTCCAAATCTCCTTCTCTAGCTTCTGCTCCATACCATCTTTGACATGCGTTCCTACCTCTTCCTCGGGGCTGCTGCCCTCGTTGCGGCTTCTCCAGCGCCGCAGGCTTTCGACGTCGAAGTATTCGATGCCATTCCAGTCACCATCGCCCAGGGGCCCAAGCCTGGTGCCACTATTGAGTCCGCCTACAATCAGGCCCAGGCCCAGAGCACCGCTGCTGCGGCCGCGACTGGCGTCGCTACTGCTCAATCGGCCAAGAGGAGCGTCGGAGCCGAAGTGGAGGCTCGCGATCTTTGGTGGCTCTGGGGCAACAAAGAGACCAAGGTCGCTACAACCTCAACCAAAGCTCCGGCTACCACTGCTGCGCCCGCCGCCAACCCTTCTTCGACCAACATGGCGCCTTCTTCCTGCACTCCGGTCTCTTGGACCAACACTTTCGCCTTCACGGCGGACCCAGCTTGCGCGACCGACATTGAGGTGGGTACCTACTGTGGATTCATCAACCCCGACGACCCTTGCGCTGCTCAGCCCAACGCCTATGGTCCCAAAACCGACCCTGACACCGCCGACGCCTTCAAGTCGAACAGCGTCTACCATGACCTCGCCAATTCGGCCAAGGCGCCGTCTGGCTACGTCTCCTCTTTCGTAAACCAGTATGGCTCCGTCACCGGCAGCGGTTATCTCGGATACAAGGAGCTCACCAGCTACGACGTCAACTCTTGCGCTTCTTACTGCGATGAGACTAGCACCTGCACCGGCTTCAACATGTTTATCGAGCGCAACCCGCAGTGGAACCCCAGACAATGCTCTTGTACTGAACCTCCCTCCGTCACCCGCTTCAAGTGCTCCATCTGGGGCCAGGACGTGAACAACGGCACGGCTACCAACTACGGCCAGGGCCAGGACGGATTCGAAGTCGTCATCGCCGGCTCCAACGGATACAACAAGGGAACCTACTCTCCCCCAACGCCTCCTTCGTGCTCCCAGCCCCAGTCCTGCAACAAGAAGCTGCACAACCAGCCCTCGTACTGCATGGGCCAAAAGACGTTCCCGGGCCCCTACGACCCCTCTCTCTGCGCGGCCTACGCCCAGAACCAGAACGAGGTCAACCGCAAGCACGGCATCATCGGCCTTATCCTCTCTCTTTTCGGCATGAACAAGGGTGCTTGCGTCCAGTTCCAGGCCGCGTACCTCGAGAAGGCGGGCGCGGGCTTCGGCACCCACTGCCGTCTCTTCACCAAGAAGTTCTCGCCCTCGGATGCGAACCTCGATGTGAGCCTCGGTGGTAAGTCCAAGTGGGGCTGCCAGAAGTCGTACACCTGGAGCGTCGATTATCGTGCCAGCTTCAACTGGGGTGGCTGGTCTTGGTAAACGCTGGCCCTTTGGCAAAATTGAGCGGACGTAGGAAGATGATTGATGGCCGCGAGCCCTAGTGACGCACAATCTTTTAGGTGGTGGAGGTGGTGATGGAGTTTTGAATTTTTTCTCTCTGTAAATATATATTTTTTGGGTCTCTTTACTTTGGTCTCTAGTCTAGCGCCTGGTCACTCTTTAGCATATGTTTGTAGTGCAGTGTATTTTGTAGTCGTAGTGTAATCAAACTTTGTTTTGATCAACTGTCCTTGTTCGGCGCCGATGAAATGGACATATCTTGATGCTTTTAGTAGACCTGAGTCTTGAGTTTGACAATCTTGGCTACTTTCGTCCTTGCTCTACCGTACCATAAAGATGTCTTTTCACCCACACCCAAACAAACTTATAATATAGAATCGATAAAATTATTACAGGGGTTAACGAAGTCTACACTGAAAGGAATCTGAAAGGTAAAGAAGAAAAAGAAAAGAAAAGAAATAAACAGAAACAGAAACAAGAAGAGTGAAAAGAGAAAAGGAAAGATAAAAGGGAACCATAATACAAGCTCTTGCAGTCAGTCAAAAGAAAAGCAGCAAACCCATTCCATACGTCTTCGGTCGTCGACTCACCCATCCCCACCTACACCCCATCGCTCCATGCCGGTCGCGTGAACGTCCTGCACTGGCAGTCAACAAGCACACCTGCCTCGAACAGGCGTCTTCCTCCCTCACCCTCCGCCACCCTATAGTCCGCCACCTGTTGCTTAGGGTCGTTCTCGAAGTAGAGCAGGACCTTCTTGAGCGGTCTAAGCTTGCCGCCGTCGCCTTTGACAGTATCGGACAGCCAGTCCACCACGGCAGGCGTCGAATTGTACACCCCTAGGAACTCGAGGTTGGGCGGAAGAGCCACGAGTGGGTGGGGCGAGGGGGCGTCGAGGATGGCGGTCGTGTTAATGAAAGCGCACTGCGGAATACTCAGGCGCTTCAAGTTGGTGAACTGTTTCATGGAGTCCACAGGCACCAAGTAGTCTACAGGCTTCAAGTAGTCCACAGGCGCCGATACGTTCACACGAGCGTCCCCGTACGGATCCATGGACGCCACTTTGAGCTCCTCCAGGAGCGGGGCCACGAGGGCGAGTTCCTCGAGCATAAAGGAGAAGGATCCAGGCCTCTCTTTGGTCAAGATGGAGTACCAATCCGGAAGGCAGTCCTGGCAGCCCGGACAGTTCGGACAGTATGAAAACTTCCTCTGCAAGTTTGTGAGCATCAAGCTCAGGCTTCTAAGGCCTTGGAAGCCACCAAGAAACGAATAGAGGCCAATCATGTTTGACCCCGGAATGGCCATGTCCGATGTGTTGTGCACGGTCAGACTAGTTATTCCAGTATTGATGGTGCTCATTTGTGGCCAAACATTATATGGCCTTATGCAACTTATCTCTAAGTTTTCAAGCTGCGGGAGAGACAAGAGCCGCTCTTCATCAAGAAGGGGAGCCTCCGTGAACAAATAGGTTATCCTCCTCAAACCCGGAACTGCGGACGGTGACAAAGCATTCCCTAGCCCTTCCTGGCTAAACAACTCTTCGAACCGAAACCGGCACCCTAGCCAGAGATGCTTGAGTTGGGTCGCTAGCAGAATCAGGAGCCCAACACAGGCTCGAATATCGCCGTTTCGAATTAGGTGTATCCAACGGTACATTGTGACATTTTGCCACTGTTGTGTCAGCGCTCGACCTTGCCTGGTGACCTTACGCCACGACGTGACTGACTCCCGATCAGTTTCCAAGAAACAGGAGCGGGAAAGCGGCGGCAAACCAGAGTGAATGATTTGAATCTTCAAAGCAAACTCGGGCCGCTCCACAAGAGTTGTCAACAGTAGCGGAAGTGCAAATTCATAGTCGCCGTATTTGAGCGTGATGTCTGTGACGAGAGCTTCCTGGGCGACCCCGCGGTATCTACGCGCCGTCAGAGCCAAAGCTCTGAGATCATGCCGGTCGAGGTGGAGTACGATAGAGAGCAGTAGCTCGTCGGGGCAGGTGGAGAATCGATCCATGTTCGGGTTGGAATTTGGCAATGACGGTTGGGGTTTCACGAGAGGGGCAGTCGGGGGGCTCAGTGACACGTATTCGATGGGCCGAGGGAGGGTTGTTGTTGACTTGCTGCGGAGAGGAAACAGTGAGGAACGATTTAAATAGTGAGAAAAAAGATTTGTTTGTTAGGGCTGCAGTTGCACTACCTAGCGTCTAACGCGTCGCGTACTATCTGTTGCACTAGCGTCCGACGCGTCGCGTACCACCTAGCAACTGCACCTTCCCCAGTTTTTATATCCGTAAAGCCGGTTTTCTGTCTTTATGGTGACTAAGTCTGAATGCTAGTTGCCTCCCTCGCGGTACACGCAAGTGTCTGTGGGGATCGCAAATAATCACTGATTTTTCGTTCGCTTTATTCAACAGTGAGTGTGTCTTATCCCATTCTCACCGTCACGAACCCCTCAATCACTACACCTACGCATCCGTCCCCTGATACATATCCCCCAAGCTAGTCTCCGTTCGAACCGCATCCTCATGATAATGCGCCCCGGCCCCCAACTCCCGCGTATCCAATTCTTCCAACCTCCTCAAATCCATCGGCGCCTCCAGCAACGGATTCACATACGGATCAAACGTCTTCCAGTACGGGTTATTGAGGTGGTATTGTTGTGACTACGTTTTTTTGCGTCAGTCCACAGTCACTACACGAAACCAAGTAGGCATAGGCTAGAAAGGCCAGAATGAGAGAGAGGAGAGCGCCTTACAGATTCTTGCAAATACCGTTCCACAATCGTAAACCTCCTAGGGTCAGAAACGTCCTGCATAACGAACCAGCTCAGAGTCTCTTTGTCTTTGCTGTACACTTGAGATGCTTCGATGAGCTTGGCCTTGAGCTTCGAAATACTCGATTCGTCGTCCTTGGCGTACAAATGAACTACAATCGTGTATACCATCTTTTTGGCTACAAGTGTTTTTCTAACGGCGCTGGTTTTTCGTTTGTTGTTGTGGGAATGCGGGTGGGGTTTGAGATGAGGCTCTAGGAAGGTTTTGTGTAGCTGTGTTTCTGGATGTTGGGTGGGTTGGGCTAAGGGTTTATATGCGGCAGGCAGGAGAAGGAAAGAGATAGGGGAAAAAAAGAGGGGGAAATAAGCAATGGGTTAGAAGATTGGAAGTTCCTTATGAAGATCTTGATTGTACATTCAGTTTTTTTTTTGGACGATGATGATGGTGATGATGCTTCTTTTGAGATCTAGTGACGTGTGGTAGTCGGACGCTACCGCCAACCCCGCAGTCAAGTGGAGCGGGAGCCGCACATACTTCCTTTTTTTGACGGCAGATCCCCCGTATGGGGCAGAAAAAGCCCGGACTGATTGCCGATAGGAGGGACGTACATCACGTAATGCGTCCTGATGCATCAAAGCAGACCTCCAACATGCTGTCTCAAGTTTCATTTCGATACATAGCAAGAGAATGGAGGTGCCTCCCAACACCCACAACCCTGACTATGCACTACTTTTACAGATAAAAACAATTACAAGTTGCATGATAGCAAGAGCGCTAAACCCACACATCGCCGTCCCACCACCGAGAACACCCCCAAAAAGCCATAATCATGACTCAGTGTATGTAAACATACGCAAACAAGACACTAGGCTCGGTTCAGCATCTTAAGCACCTCCTCCTTCTCACCCGTCGGCAGTGTGCTCAAAAGATTCATAACGCCCTTGAGACCTCCTTCCCGATCTCTACGCATCAACTGCGCAATCTCGAGAGCAATCCCATCCGTCTTGAGCTGCTCAATCTTATCACTGACTAGCGGTCGGTTCTCCTCGTACCACGTCGCGACGCTCATATCGTCATGCTCCCAGTCGGGGACCTTGGACAGGTGCCTGAGCATCTCGAAGCCACGGGCGCGGGTAAGTGGATTGGCCTGTGGGTTCTCATGCGACGGCGAGGCAGCAGCAGCAAACTTCTTGAGAATGTATTCTTCGCTCAGACGGCGGCGTAGACGCCAGTAGAAGAAGCGGCGTGCATTTTGCCAGCGGAGCGCTTGGCGGATGACACCCTTTGCCTGCATGCGACCGGCGCGGTCGTGCAAATCGGCAAACTGGATTGCGATTTGGCCATAAATGGGTAGCAGTTGCTTTTCGCGCTCGTTCATCTCTGCCTTGATGCTCTGAAGCTGGTCTTGTGGTGTTGCAGGGTCGTTCAACTTGCGCTTGAGAGCACCGTAGGTAGGGTCGTTACGGGCCATGGTGTCGAGTTGACGCTCCTTGCGATATTTGATACCGACGATACCTTCGGGTTCAAGCACACCACCACGCGAGTCTTCGTCGGCGTACATCTCCATGAATTGAGGGTTGATGGTAGGGTCGACGACGACCCAAGATCCACCACGGAGTTCGCCGTAAGGGGGAATGTAGACGAAGATGGGCTGCTCGAACTTGACGAGAGCATCAACAATGTAAGAACCATACTTGAGGACCTCGTTGTACATGTCGCGCTGACCACCAGAGAAGCCACGCCAATTGGCAAGGATCATCAGTGGCAGTTGCTCACCATGGTTGAAGTCTTTGATGGCCTGTGCAGTCTTGAAAGCAGAGTTGGGGTACCAGACACCACCAGCCTCGGAAGTGACTTGCTCGATGGAGTCGGGGTTGGCAGGGTCAGCGGGTGTAACGTTCTCGACCGAGCGCGTCTCGACACCAATGACACCGATAGGGATACCACCAAGGCGGGCGCGACCGACAACAACAGTCTTAGCCCAGCCACCAAGAGTCTCCTCGAACGATCCGCGATCGAAGAGACCAGATTGAAAGCCATCTTCATCCTCCTTTCCGGCGATAAGATGTCTGACATCGAAGGCAGACTTGCCAGGTGGGTAGTAGGTGATGTCGCGGTCCCAGTTGTCAGCCGAAGGCGAGATGGGAACTGGGCTGCCCTTCTTGTCAGGCACGTACGACATCCACTTGACGATCTTGGAGACACCTTCGAAGTCATCATCGGCAGTGGAGTGCGAAACGCCGTTTCTGTACATGATCTGAGTGCCACCAAGCTGGAGGTTGGAAGTGTAAACTTCGCGCCCGAGGAGCTTGTTGATAGCCTGTGCACCAGTAAGGATGATTGGCTGACCCTCGATCTGGATGGCACGTTGACCAAGACGGACGAGGTAGGCACCGATACCTATTGATAGTTAGCAAAGAAACAAATGATGTCTGAAGAAGAATAACATACCAACTGAGCGGCAAGTGACCAAAGTGATGGTAAAAATGTCCTCGTAAGCCCTCGACGTCTCACCAGCAATGAGACCAGAACCGCGAAGTGACTCTACTCCAAGACCATCCTCAGCACCAATGATAGTCGTGATCTTAAAGTGCGTCTCCCCGTCTGCATCGACCTTCTCACAGACGACGTCATTGCGCTTGCCATCCACGAAGTGTTTGTACTTCTCGGGCGTTAGGTAGAGGTAGTCGAAGCCAGCCTCCGGCTTGTTGGCATCTTTCCAGGCAACGGAGAAGTGAGGAATGAGCTCCTCGGCCAGACCAATACGAGCACCAGAGTTGGCAGAAAGGTAAATCCGCGGGATACCGAGCTTTCGTGCAAGCTCAGAGCACTTGTGGAAGAAGTTGTCTTCCGCAGGCCCGAAAGAACCAATCTTGAAGGTGATGTCGTTGGCGATGATGATGAAGCGGCGGCCGCGAGGGTACTCAGGTGTCTTAGCGGTGACGATCCATCCAACCATACCGATCGTGTTGTGTCCAGGATCGCGGTTGACCTCAGCCAAGTTGTCGGTGTCATCAAGCACCAACTCGTAATATTCGAGGCATTCCCCCTTCGGTGGTTGTCTGTCCCTGAGGAATGAATGCTTCGCGATAGCAGCGATCCAGCTGTTCTCTGTAGCCTGTCGGAAGAGTTCTGGGAAGTCGTAGACGTACTGAGTGCCCATAAGATGAGCTTTGTACCTCTTGGGTTGTAGAGCACCCTTTGTCGGGTAAGGGGTGGAAACAGGCTGGAGGTGAAGCGCGCCGATCTTGGTAGTTCCCCCAATGCTGTGGAAAAGCCACTTGCCCGCCTTCTCAGACTTGCGCTCGGCGTACATCTCAACTTGGATGACGTATCCGGACGTGTTCGTGATGATGACACGAAGAGGGTAGGGGATGCCAGTCGCGGGGTCGGTGACAATGATGCGGATCTCAGCGCCAGTGACACGGAGACGCCACAGTCGGCGTCCGAAGCGTTCTAGGAAACCGCCAATAGCTTCCTCAACTTCAGTAGGATCCAGCGGGAAGACGTGCGAGAAGTTGATAAAGATGTGATTCATGTCGGCCTGCGAAGTGCCAACGATCTCCAAAGCGTCCAGAATGTCGGTCATCAATCTGTCCGTCTCGGAGACCATGTACTCAGCGGTAGGAATCTCCTCTCGAAGGCGGCCTGATCGAACAACAGCCCTCAAGAAGTAGCGCTTGTCGCTCTCAGCACCTTTGCCAATAGCCTCATAAATGTGGATATTGCGGTTCTCCGTGAAGACTGGCTTGATGTTGAACTTGGAGAGTCTGCCAAGCTCAAGCTGGAAGGCAAGAGCAGGCTCGACATGACGAATGCTTGCATCTTCTTCGTAGGTGGGTCCACGGAAAGTATAGTAGCCAGGGTACGTTCCGTCTTTGTGACCACAGATGAAAGAGATACGGCGAATGCGGCGGGAGAGAAGTTCCTGCTTGTAGTCATCGACAATGGGCAGAATGCGGTCCAAGATCTCCTTGTCATCATTGCCCTCGATGTCTCGAACCGCAACGTTCAGAACACCAGTCAGTTCGTCACTGTGCTTAGGCTCGTTGACACCGGTTGTTGGAGTGCGCTTCATGCTGAGGCCTTCCCTCAAGCCCATGCCGCCCTTCTTCTCCCTGCCAAGGTTGGGGAAAACGTCGAGAGCCTTACCGATGAGCTCATCTGCATCGTCGAGATATTCGACAGGGACGACAACACCCTTCCTAGAGGGTTCGCCCTCAAAGCGGTTCTGCCACGCGGTCATGTCGCTGAGAGACTGGATGCGAGGCGGTCGATCGAATCCTGGGGTGCTTGGTGTACCCGGCT
The DNA here is from genome assembly GCA_010015605.1 of Decorospora gaudefroyi. Classification (NCBI taxonomy): domain Eukaryota; kingdom Fungi; phylum Ascomycota; class Dothideomycetes; order Pleosporales; family Pleosporaceae; genus Decorospora; species Decorospora gaudefroyi. The sequence goes on from ML975274.1 coordinate 167,512, forward strand.
CAGAAGGCTCTACCGCAAGACCATATTCTGCCTCGCCGACCTTGCGGAGAATGAAGTCCCAGGAAAGTAGACATTGCTGCTCGCCTTCATTGTGGTAGCTAATGTTCTGAAGCTGGTACGCACGGTAAGCACGGCGCGTATACACTTCCAATGCCGCAAGCGCGACCCATGGATCGGAGTGGACGAAGAACTGGGTTAGCACGTCGAAGACTGTGTATCGGGAATCGACAACCTCCTTGATAACGTCGAAGTCGGGCTCACGATGGTCCCATCCGCTCTCACCGTAGCGAGATTCAACGACAGAAGAGCGTAGGATGTGCTCCATCTGCGCAGTGCGTTCCTCGAGCGAAGGCATAGCGCATTGAATGAGCACCTCGCGAGCCTTGAGTGATACCTTGGCTGTTTGCCTCGACTCAAGCTCCGTGAGCTTTTTCAGCGTATCCTTAAAGTACTTGGCAATGTTGCCAACACCGGGCTTGTTTGGTCGGTAGAGCTCTAGGATGGCAATAACGAGATTGTTCTTTGCGCTGACCCTGGTGTGGGAGAGGACGGTTTGCACGACGCTCATGATGTTGTCGCGGTTCTCGTCTCGGAGCTTAAGGATGACCTCCTCATCGCGCGATGTACGCGAAGAGAAGAGCGACTCAACAGCCCAGTACATCTCCAGAAGCCTGATCATTGTGCTGTACTCATGTGCCTTCAGACCTTCGGTGTAACGGGTGATGACATCAGACAGGGGCTCCAACGAGGCCCTCAGGATCGCAGCGTCGCCCTTGGCAACGTTTTCGTCGACAAACTTCTGGAAAGCTTTGTGGAGGGCCTTTGCAGGGAACTCAAGATTGCGGCTATGAGCCTTGTCGACAATCTGAGAGAACGTCGCATCAAGCTTCTGCGGCATACGCGCGTGAAGAGCAGAAGCCTGCGCGTTCCATTCGCCGTAAGGCAACTCGGGATCCCGGAGGACATCCACCAGCTCCTTCAGTGTGCTGTGCATAATGACCTGGTTGTCGAAACCTTGGAAAATGTTCTGAAGGATGTAGAACAAGTAGACAAACCTCTGCGGTGGCTTGGCTCCAGGCACTTGCGGCGCGCCCAGATCGGGGAGGTGGCCAACGAAGTTCTGCGCAGTCTTGACCTTGGAAGGGTCGTCCAAAGCCAAAACACCGAGGATGTCACCAGCCTCAAGCGTAGACCCTGGTTGCTTGATGAGGTTGACCATACCAGCCTCCTGTGCGATCAAAGGCATGTACATTTTCATGACCTCAACTTCAGCGAAGGGCTCACCCTGACCAACGTGGTCGCCGTTCTCTACCAAAAACCTGACGAGCTTACCTGGAGATGGCGTTCGCAGTTGAGTCGGGTCGTTTTCTTGCTCAAGAAGGCAGGTCTTGCCATCAACCGACAGACGAGTGGCGCCAACCTCCTCTTTCCAGTAGACGTTATGGGACTTTCCGCTAAGCAAGATAAGGAGCCCACCATCGGCAAGCGCCCTAACACCAACCGAGCACTTCGTTCCGTTGATGAACAGGGTGAAGCTGTCGATGGTCGACTTGGTCGCGGTAAATTTGTATCGATAGCCCTCGTAGATGAAGTCGATGGGGAAAACGGTCTTGAGCACATCCTTGGAGGGGACCTGACCCTTTTCCAAGCTGGTCTTGTACTCGTTGATGCACGCTTCACTTGCGGCGTGTGCCTTTGTTACAGCACCGCAAATGACCGCGATCATAGAATCTGGCCGCTCAGCCGTTAACCTCTTGGAGATGAGCTCGTCCAGCCAGCCAGTCGTCATGGTGTTGTCTTCGAAAGCTGGCGTCTCGAGCAGCTTGATAAGGTATTCGACAGTCGTTCGGAAGTCACCGCGAATGCTCAGTTCCTTGAGCGCGACAACCATGTGTTTCCGCGATGCTTGTCGGTTCTCGCCATACGCGAAGATGTGCCCGAATTGCGAGTCGGAGAAGCTGTGGATACCACCAGCGGAAGAGACGGAGAAGTACCCCCAGACGTTGGAGCTACTCCTGAAGTTGAGATCGTGAATGGTGCCACCGGATGGCTTGAAGCCTTCGTCAGGATCTTCAGAGGTGATACGGCAAGCTGTGCAGTGACCCTTGGGCGTCGGTCGTCGCTGGTTCTGGACGCTGCCCTCGGTGGAGAAGTCGAAATCAATCACAGTGCTCGTATGCGGGTCGGCACCGTACAGGAGTCGAATGTCTCGGACACGGTGCAATGGGAGACCCATGGCAATCTGGAGCTGCGCGGCTGGGAGGTTGACGCCCGTGACCATTTCCGTGGTAGGATGCTCGACCTGGAGACGGGGGTTCAACTCAAGGAAGTAGAACTTGTCGTCGGCGTGAGAGTAGAGATATTCGACAGTACCAGCGGAGACGTAACCGACGAGCCGTCCGAGCGAGACAGCCGCCTTCTCCATCTCCTGGAAGATCTTGGGGCCAGCAACGGTTACCGGTGCCTCCTCAATGATCTTCTGATGTCGTCGCTGGACCGAACAGTCACGTCCGAACAGCGAGATGTTGTTTCCGTACTGGTCGGCCAGCAGCTGGACTTCCAGGTGGCGCGCGCTTCCTGCCAGCTTCATGATGAAGATGGGCGATCCGGGGATTTCCGAGGCAGCCGCCTTGTACAGCTGCTCAAAGTCCTCCTCGCGCTCGACCTTGCGGATGCCCTTGCCGCCTCCGCCTTCTGAAGCCTTGACCATGACGGGGAAGCCGATGTTCTTGGCCTTCTCGAGACCCTCCTGCCATGTCTTGGTGCAGCCCTTCTCGTAGACTTGGTCTTGGACTGTGACGATGCCGCTGCTGTCGACCTGAACCTCGTCGACACCCGTTCCTGACCACGGGATACACGGCACCTTTGCGTGTTGTGCTACGATTGTGGACGAGATCTTATCCCCGAGCGAGCGCATGGCGGATCCGGGAGGGCCAATGAAGACAATCTTCTTCGGCGACGCAGCGAGCGATTCAGGAAGCTTGGGGTTTTCAGACGCGTGTCCCCTAGAAGCACTTGTCAGCCCATTCCGTCTCAGCCCATGACCACACGGCATACGCACCATCCTGCCCACACGGCGTGGACGTTCATCCGCTCCGCTACATCGACAATAAGCTCGACATTGGCGTAGTTGTTGTTGTTTGTACCGCCGGGTACCTGCATACGTCCATTAGCCACCATGTCGGCTCAGACCGGGGCCTCGAAGAGCAACACCCACCTCAACATACTGATCTGCCATGCGGATGTACTCGGCATTGGCCTGCAGATCCTCGGGCGTGGCCATGACGGTGAACTGGATGGCCCGCTCATCGCCAAAAGTCTCGTATGCCCACTTCCGCACCGAGCGGATCTCCTTGACTGCAGCGATGCCGTTGTTCGCAATGAGCACCTGCGGAGAAGCTCGTAGTCAGCACACCATGCCCAGAAAAGGGTGCCCAACTCTGCCACCGGGGCTTTTCTCTCACATTGGTAATAACCGTGTGTCCATCGTGCGCCGCCACAAAGTCCTTGACCTTGCCCGGCGCAGCTACGCGGAGGTTGTTCCCGCCGATGAAGTGCGGAGCAAGATCGTACTTGGCTGCATAGGAGCTCGGGGCGCCATTGCCATCCCCGCTGGGTCCGTTCTGTGCAGCTCCGGCCATGTTGTTCGGCGGAATTCCCATGCGCTCGGGGCGTTTGGGTTGTGCGAGCGAGGGAGGGAAGAGGGGAAAGCTGAGTTGCGGTGTTCGGGAGACGATCGGTCAATTTTCCACTGGGGTAAGGGTAAAGCTGGAGCTCGGCCTCTAGTGTACAATGTAGATCTAAGAGCCCCGGGTATTGGCGAGACCTAGGTAAAGCTTTCCTGTCTGGTCGGTGGGAGGAGCCGAGCAGAGTATTAGAAGTAAAGTAGTTGTGCAACTAGGGAGGAAATTGCTCAAAAGCAACGGCACGATGAAGGAAGGACAAATAGTGTGCGTACGTGATACAGCACCCGGGGGTATATGATGCGGTAAACTTGGGAGGAGGGAGAGAGCAAAGCAGAGAGGAAGGACACGGTCCGGGGGCAGCTTGGATATAGTTATTCTCAATTTCTTGGGAGCAGTTGGCGGAACACCGCAAGCTGTTCCGAAGAAGTTGTTGAGCTTCAGCCGAAAAGTTGCGCATCCCATCGCCCAACGATGCCGAACGGGGCAAGGCCTGGAACCCCTGCCTGTCCGACTCTAAGCCACGGTTGACGACTCGGGAGCCGCTCGGAAGCCGAAGAGCAGTCTGGTCAACGTATGCAGTTAATAATTCACTACGTATCTGTCGTAGTTAGCAAGTGCAGTTCATTCATAAATCATGCTTGCAGCAAGTCTCGAGAATGCAACACGCATTGATGTTGAGCAGCTTGTTGGGAGCATTCCCGCATTAGTCTTGTCTTGCGAGACCCAACACTAAACCTGAGCACAAGTCTTTGCACGCCCGCTGGCGATCTTTTGCTATCTCTCTCTCTCTCGGCTCGGCAACCGCAGGTTCAGCCTTCAAAGTGCCGCTGACCCGTCGTGCTGGCACGTCTGCATATCAACCTGACAATCCCTCCATCTTTTCCCAACAGCCCTTGTCTCCCCGTCTCAACTCCAGTACCGTAGCGTGCATAGCTACCTCCCACCATCTTCAAATGCTTGCACCCACGGCCTCCCCCGCCCAGCAACTACCAAGCTATACTTCTCGTACTCATACAAAGCTAAGCCACTGTCTCCCCCTCCAAGTCTCAGTGTCACACTGGGCGAAGCTCGGCTCTCCTCCTCCGACCAAGATTTCCATCGGACTCCGTCCCAGTCCAGCCAATCAGCACCAAAAGCGCCCGCGCTCCGAACCTATCAAGTATGCTCAAATGGGCACATTGATGACGCTTGAAAAGCTATATGTCGTATGGATTAGTGATGGCGACAGCGAGTGCCTGCGTCGGATACTCTGCATTTCCGCTGTGTGTCTGGGTGTGCAAGTTAGGGTGCTGGCGTCGATGCATACACGTCCGTTCTCTGATCTTGTTCGGTAGGTGCAATTGTTCACCATCTTAGTGCTCGTAGCTAGTTTACACATTATTGATAGATGCGAGATGCGAGATGCTGCGAGATAAGCTGTGAGCCCTGTCCTGTGCCTTGGATCTAATATAATAAGCTAGGCGTTTCCGACCTGCATTATTCCGAAGATCCAGGGTCTCGCGTGGGTGCAGGCGGGGGGCTGCTGCGTGGTGGGCGGACAGTCCCGCAGTTTTGACATCAGAATCGTACGATTTCTACGTCCTGAGAACACCGACACCCAGGTGCCACGCCGATGCATTATTTACCCCAGATTTCCCAAGCACCACACCCTGTTCCGAAGCCGACCCTGACAAGCAATAATAACAAGCCATGTGGAGGCGCAGTTTGGACGTTGAGTCTGCTAATTTGGGTATATTTGTTAGACAAAGGAAACGATATTGAGTCATGTGTAGTCCAGTCCTTTCGACTGTGCAAACCCTCCAAAGATGCAGGTCCCAACTGGAGCCCAATCAGCAAAACCTAGTACCTGCGTCGCTCGCGTGCCAAACTCCAAAACACATGAGGTATAGTGCTGTGAAATGATATACCGAACAAGGCCAGAAATGCATGCATATGTACCCCCTGCGGATCGCACCCTAGTACGACTCCTCCTCAGTCTGCGTCGACATCTTGCGTGGCCGCGCGGGAGGACCCATGTCCCCGCCGTCATAGGTAGCGCTCGCTCTTCGGCCAGCGCTTTGTCGCCGCGGTATTCCGCTCGGTGTAGGGATGCCCGACTTCTCGATGGTGAGCCGTCGGGCCAATGGCGTTGTGACGCCGCTTCCGTCACTGTTGGTACCTGCTTCGCTATCCCCTCTTTCGCGCAACGACATTGATAGCGACTGGGAGTGACTGTGTCCGACAGATTGCCCGCTCAAAGAACTCCGTGGCCGTGGAATTCGTGGCTCGATCCCACTGATGGACGAAGACGGGTAATGACCTAGTGGCGTCCGGTTGCTGCTCCTGCTCCCCGGTCTTTGCAGTCCCGTTTGAGACGACATCGATGCTCGGCTGCTGGGCCTGCTGTTGGTGGGCTCCCGCGAAGAAGTCGATATACCGAACGAGAGCCGGCTTACCCCAGAATCGCCGGCGCCATTGACTGAAGAGGCTGCCGATGCATGGGAGCTTCGCTTCCTGCTGCTCCTTACCGTCACCGTGTTCGGTACGTGATCGCCAAGCGCGCTGCCGTTGCGTGGACTCGCTCGTGGTGGTGTGTTCGTCGGAGCGGGAAGCTTGGATCGGGCTGAGTGAACTCGTTCTTCGAGCTTCTGCATCTTGCCTATCAGTCCTCGAATTTGGTACAGCGAGCCTGATCGGGGCAAACCCCCGGTTGAGGCGGCCCCCCCGACACTGGGCCTCGGCACTCGTGGTGCTGGTGCTGTCGTCCTTATAGATGGCGTTGCCCTCCCACTGGCACCGGTACTTGGTCTGGACGCTGCTGATACACTTGGACCCCGGGAGTGTCGCGGTTGTCGCGAGTACAAGCCGGCGCGTGGTGTGGCTGCAGGGTCTAGTGTTGCGACAGAGCCCCTCCGCTTAGGCATGGGCGTCGACGGTACAGGTCTTGTGGTGATGGGTGCATCCGACAGTGGCGGCGATGGCGGAGTCGTGTCTGCGCGTAGGCTATCTGCTTTCGAGTGCGGCGGCGTTGAGGCGGCTGTGGGCGAGGAGAGGGTAGTTGCAGAGGTAGAGGCCTCCGAAACGGGTGAGCGAGGCCTCAATGCATCACCTGAGAGATGATTGGATACCTTGCGTTGGTGGTGCCTCTCAATCGTCTCTTCGGCTATGCGCAGCTTCTCCTGCACAATCTCCGTCTCTATGCGCAGGTCCGAGAGCTCGTCACGCAGTCGCTGTGTTTCAATCCGCAGCGCCTCCCGCTCCTGTTCGCCAATCTTGACCTCTTCTTCCAGCATCACGCCCCGCTCGATGGCCACGTTGTACTTTGACTCGACGTCTTCGAGCGAGGACGTCTGGTTGCGCGCCTGGCGCTCAAAGTCGTCGCTCTGCACTTCGATGTCCCGCAGCCGCATCTGGAGGGTCCGTTGAGCGTCGCGCATAGTCGTGATCTCCTTCTGAAGCGTGTTTTGCGCATTGTTGGCCTCGGTCTTACTTTGCTTGTACTTTGTCTACAATGTGCCGTTAGTAGCGGGCCTGAAACGCTGAGCCGGTGTGCGACAGGCGAGTCTGAGTCTGCAGGCACGTACCTTCCACTCGTCGACCTCAAAGCCCAGCCGCTCGGCCTTCTCCTGCAGCTTCCGCTCCCGCTTCTCGCTCTCGTCGACATCGCGCTCCAGCTCAGCCTCCAGCTCCTTGCTCGATGTCTGGAACTCGTGCAGCTCGGCCTCCAGCGTCTCGTACTGGGACTTGTAGTAAGCCAGCTCCTCCTCCACGCTGCTCCATCCCCCGCGCGGCGGCGAAGACGGCATGTCGGCCGTGGTCATGCTGGCTTTTTGGTTGCGATCTCACGTTGCGGAGCTCAGGGGAAGGTGCTCGGCGGGGCGAGGGGGGGGCGGGGCGAGCGATGCGGTGTCGAAAAACAATACCCCTACGGCTAGCCGTGTGTTGTCGACAGTCATGCGCCGGCGCCTGTTCGATTCTGCCGGCCAGCGCTGCGACGTCTCTCTGCCGCGGTATCAATATGGGTACGCTGTGCCTGTGCCTGTGGCGGTTAGTAGCTAGGTTAGTAGTAGGCCGCTCCGGTGCGGCGTGCAGTCTTGCGTGTCTCCAGCCGTGGTTGTTGATGAAGGCGCTGCGGGCGCGGAGCATCCAGCCGTCGTTTAGCGCATGGGCCCTCTCCAGGGCAACCACCACTAGGTGCGACCCAGCCACCGGTATGACACATGGGACGTGCTGTGACAGACAAAAAAGACAACACAACGCCCGGAGTCCCGCCGGCCGTGGTATGTTATTATTAGACAACGGCTACGACACTTGGAAGTTGGAATACATGCATGCCTGCACCTGTGGAGAATGACAACGAAACAAGAACAAGGGGTATATGTACAGTCTGAACCTCCTCCCGTGATGATACTCCGTACTCATTATTCCTTGATACCCTCGTCGGGCCCATTGATATCCTTGGCCTCTGCCTCCAAGACAGCCTCTTTGGCCTGCTGTGTCGCGCTACTGGCAGCGTCTTGACCTTGGTCCAGCAATTGCTTGCTCTGGCTGTAGGCACTGCTAGCAGCGTTGGCTGCCGCATCCTTGCCTCTCGCGTAGGCACTCGCAGCTTGCTCTTTACCCTTCTCTACCAAGTCTTGTGCCTGCTGTGAGCCTCCTGCTATAGCGCCCTTGGCCGACTCACTCGCGTTCCCGGCAACGTGAGCGCCCTTCGCGTAGGCATCGCTAGCTTGTTCCTTGCCCTGCTCATACGCACTCTGCACCCGGTCTGAAGCAGACTTTGCCACCTCTCCTGGACTGGGGTACGTTTGCAATGTCTTCTGTAGCATGTAGTACACACTTATGATGACAGCATGGATGCGGTCCTTCATCAGCATTGTGATGCCGTGGGAGAAGAAGCCCTTCAGCACTTCGGCTCCCAACCCCTGATAAAGAGCCCATAGCCCTTCCGTCCGCGCAATGCGCATAATTGTGCTGAAGACAGTCCGCTGCCTAGCCTGGACGGCTTGCGACTCGTGCCATCCATCTGCTTTCTCTGTCTCGGACGTTTCTCCAGCCATCGACGACGGCTTCTGCGATGACACTTGGGCGCGCGTCTTCGCGAGCGAGAATGGGTAGGTGACAGTCGAGGCTAGGGCCTTGCTGATGGCAGCCAGGAGGAAGGTCATGCGTGCTCCCGGGTCGTCGCGCCTCGCCCTTGGAACTACTAGCCGTAATAGCGCCTTGTGCAGCAGCATTGTGATGGAGGGATTGAGCGTCAACATCAGGCTAGCAGAGTATCCCGACCAGAAGCCCTGTATGCCCTTCTCGCGTCTGATCTCCCGTGCAATATCTACTGTATTCGAAAGAGGCGGTACGGTAGTGGAAGATTCCTGCTTCAGCATCGCGGCGGTTTGCTTGCGTGTGACAATCTGTTGGATCGGAGTCGTGAAAAGCTTGGAGAAGGCACCTGCAACCACGCCGACGCCGATTTCTTCCAGTGCCGGCAAGCTTCTTCCACCGCCTCGCGCATCCAACCGCTTCTGCCGTACATACGAGTAGGCAAGAAAAAACAGGAAGCTGTCCGCGACGCCCTTGAACGTCTCCTGTAGCACGCCACTGTAGAAAGCCGTGGGCCCCCCCTCTCTCTCGTATATCTTCTCAATCGCATCGAGGAGCCCATTGTAGTGTGGATGCTCGCCGCTGTGTTGTAGTTGCCTCTGGACTTGCAGCCGCGTGATGACCACGTCGAGCGGGTACGTGATGAGCTTCGATATGGCCGTCCCTAGTGCGCCCGAAGTCGCATGGCCAAGGGCGGGTAGTGCAGGTCCGATGGCGCTGTGGCTGTCCGTCTCGTGGGAGATGTGGTAAAGAGTGAAAGCATCCTGCCGCGATGCATGTCAGCACAGATAGATCAACATCCTGCGTATGACTTACGAGCTGCGAATTGTACATGTAGCTCATCTTGTCGGGCCTGTCGTTGGGAGCCATTGCATAGAACAGTACAGCAACAAGAGGTGATCAAAAGAGTGGAAGAAGGCAGGAATGCGCCGCAAATGCGGGGAAAGCGCTTGACATGCTCGCACTCGTGCTCGCATTCGACGGATCCGCACATGCTTGGTATTACCATGCAGACGTCATTGGAGGCGTTCGGGGGAGCCCGAGCTTCAGGATACCGGTAGCCGAGCTTGTGGAAATATCTTCTCGTCTCTTCCGCTGCCCACAACCTCTCGCACCTCACCCTCGACGAATAGAACTCGCAATAGTATTGGAAACCTTCGCAATTCTGTGCACCGTACGCTTGAACATCACCATACGCCTGTTGACTTCAACCACAAGGCGCCAGGCTACGTGCAATATGTCGCGATATCGGGCGCAAACAAGACCAACAGGAGCACTCAAAGGGACTGCGAGAACTCTTCACGGGTCTTGATCGCAGTTCAAAGTATCCTCCAAGAACAACCATAGCCGGCAGTTGAGACGAAAAAGATCGACTCGTTTGCGAGGAAGATATCTGCGCTCTCGCCGTCGACTACATTCTTCTACCTCTTCAAACCCGCTCATTGTGGGTCATAGACACTGTGATAACAACAGATTTGGTCAAACCACGCCTGCAGCCTCAATCCATGGATACCTGTGGCTGGCCTCAATGCGCCTTGTAAGACACGTATGAGCCACATGCTATGCCCAAGCCACTTTCACAAAGCGCCACATGAAACACACCACACCACCGTTTCGGCATGTCGACAGACCACCTTGGCAATTCTTGCGTCGTCGCTGTCATTCCAGCGATCCGAGGGTGCGTCTTCTAGAACAATGCGCCAAGCTACCAATCATGGGCATGAAACAAAAGATTCCCTTTGATAGAATGCCGAGTGCTGGGCCAAGGTCGACGCATAATTGAGCACTGGGTTCTTGCTGGATGTGTAGGCTTCGTTGACATTCTTCAGCCCTGACATGACCTCGGTTGATGGAAAACGGAACATTGACGTACCGTAGGTACAGCATGCCCATGCTCTTGGCAGTGAGACCAAGGTTCTGTATGATGAGACTCAGTATGTATAAACAGCAGCTCTACGCTCATTTTATACTTCTCATCCTCATCTAGATCAGCTATCATTTCTTCGTTACTTGCCTTTGTGACTTCTGGCACTTTCGTGCATTCTCTCCTTCAGCTCTGTACCGGTCACTTTCTTTTTCCGTGACCTTGTCAATCTTTTGCCAAACGCATCTTTTTCTCTCTTCCTCAACTTAACTTCTCCAACGATCCTCCAAGCGAAAATGCGTTTCTCCCTTGCCACCTTCGCCGCCACGGCCCTGATGGCCTCTGTTTCTGCAGCGCCTGCTGCCGTTCCTTACACCGGAGGACGCAGCAACGGAAGCCAGGGTAGCGCTCATAACGAGACTGAGAGCGCAGACTGTGGTCGTGGCTCACACGGCTCTGGACAAGATGCCACGAATACTGGCGCTGCATCCGGAATGTTCCCTTCTGGCGGCGCTGCTCCAACTGCTAGCTTCTCCGGAGCTGGAGCACAGATCACGACTATTCCTACAGCACTCCCTGACACGAATGGCGACCTTAGCTCAGTCTCCTCCGAATTCTCTGCCTCGAAACGTCAATTAATGGAAGGGTTCAAGCCGAAACAGGGTGGCAAAGATACCCTCGCTACTACCAATAGCAACAGCGACTCAGACTCAGACTCGGACTCAGATTCAGACTCGTCGGATTCTAACGGCGACTCCGACTCTGACTCCGACTCGTCGGATTCTGACAGTGACTCCGACTCGTTGGATTCGAGAGATGACTCAGACCCAGACTCAGACTCGGACTCGGATTCAGATTCAGATTCGGATTCAGATGACGACAATAATCTCTTCAAGTTTTCGCCAGCCAATGCGTCCCCACCGAATTCTAAGAACTCCGCAGCGGCCACTTCCATCAGGGATACGGTTAGCAAGCGCGCTGCGAGTTCGGGAGATGACGACTCAGACTCGGACTCGGACTCGGACTCGGACTCGGATTCGGATTCGGATGATGACAA
>ML975274.1:179207-190548 GCA_010015605.1 Decorospora gaudefroyi
ACGGTTAGCAAGCGCGCTGCGAGTTCGGGAGATGACGACTCAGACTCGGACTCGGACTCGGACTCGGACTCGGATTCGGATTCGGATGATGACAATGTCTTCAATTCTTCGTCCGCCAATACGTTCTCATCAAAGTCCAAGAAATCCGCCGTGGCCACTTCTATAAGGGACATGGTTAGCAAGCGAGCCCAGAGTTTGAGAAATGACGATTCAAACTCAGACTCGGATTCAGATTCAGATTCGGATTCGGATTCGGATTCGGATTCGGATTCAGATTCGGATTCGGATTCGGATTCAGATTCAGATTCAGATTCGGATTCGGATTCAGATTCGGATTCAGATGATGACGATGTCTTCAATTCTTCGTCCGCCGATGCTTTCTCACCAAAGTCCAAGAACTCCGCGAGGCCCACTTCCATCAAGCGCACGGTTAGCAAGCGCGCCGCGAGTTCGACCTTCCCTGATGCAGCCGGCGAGTCTACACTCTCTAAACCTATGGTCGTCTCTGGCGAGTTCGATGGTGGCATGATTCGTTTCGGTCGTGGTGTCGACTGCACTGGCCAGAAAGAAGGGGGAGACAGCGACGCAGTATTCCTCATTGAAGACGGTGGTATTCTTAAGAACGTCATCATTGGTGCCGACCAGATCGAGGGTGTGCACTGCCAGGGTGCTTGTACCATCGAAAACGTTTGGTGGGAGGCCGTATGCGAGGACGCCCTCACCTTGAAGAAAAACGGCGATGCCACAGTCACTGGAGGCGGAGCCAAGGGTGCAGAGGACAAAGTCATCCAACACAACGGTGTCGGGACCATCACCATCAACGACTTCTACGTCAGCGACTTTGGCAAGCTGTACCGTTCGTGCGGTAACTGCGATACCATGGGTGAACGCCATGTCATCCTCGACGGTATCCTTGCGGATGGCGGGTCGTCGACGCTTGTGGGTATCAACAGCAACTACGGCGATACTGCTACTATTACCAACTCTTGCATCACAAATACGGATACGATCTGTGAAGAGTTTGAGGGTAACGATACGGGTGATGAGCCTAGGAAGATTAACTCTGGTCCTAGTTCGGCTTGTATTTTTACCGATGCTGATATTAGTGTCTGCTAGGTTGAACTCGCTTGGGAATTGAGAAGTGCGAGGTCGTTTTGTACTGTTATAGATAGGTAGGCCGCTAGAAATTCGTTCTTTTTATATAGAGTTATAGACAGTCCTCTTATACCTAGAAACTTCTCACGTAGTTATCTACTTAGTGTAAAAGGCTAATCTATAGAGACTATTACTAGAAGATAAAGATAAGTTTACTTATAGATAGTTATAACTACTCCTATTAGTTAATAAGTTTACTATAACTTAGTTACTTAAAAAAAAAGAGCTAACTTATTAATATTTTTTTTATTAGTAAGATTAACTAGCACTACAAACTTGTGTATCAAAAATTACGTTTAATACTATTAATAGTGTGTATCTACACGATACTAGAACTATATCCTACGTCCGAGTGTTCTACCCCTATTCGGTGACTAAATAACACAAGCCCTACAATCGAAGACCATCGTGATGTTGTGGGTTTAAAATGATATCTTGTAGTTCAGTAGTAGGGGTCTTGTATGGATGCGTTTGCCCTTGTACGTTCGCTACAGACTCGTAAACATAAGCTGCTCAGAACAAGAGCTCCTCTGTGAAGGCCTTGCCAGTGAAAGTGATGCCGAATCTAACATGTTATTGGTCTTGTTTCAAGTGAAGAGTACCATGACGACTTACGGTACGTGCGGTGCAATGTTAAAGATATCCCCTCTGTGGTTAACTGGTTCAGTGTCCTCAGGGTAAAAGCCAAGCGGCACAGTTATAGCAGGGAGGCCGAGCTGAGCAGCAAAGGTGGTAGTAGGATCCCTGTTGGTAGGGTGCACAATCACATCTAATGTTGCGGAGCAAAAGGTCAACCTTTTGCTCCCTTGAATAGAAGCTATCTTAACCGTCACATCTAATGCATGTTTCTCCATCGCCTCGAGCATACGTTGCTCGCCGGCTAATCGATACATCTTATTCAGTAATTCTTGATACTCGGTCGAGGCGTAATCGGGACCTTCCTGAATCCATTCCCATCGTTGGATATCTCGCTCAGGATAACACTCTCGCGGATCAGACATCGTGAAACCCATGATATCCTGCAGGGTGTATATATTGTTGGGGTTTTCGACCAGAACCTGCAGCCAGTTTTCGATGGAATATTTAAATTCGGCTTGGAGGCACGCTCTCTTGCTTGCAGGGCCCCACTCGTTCCACTCTTTGATGCTCGAAAATGTCACATTGTTTACAATGGTAGCGCCCGCAGAGGCAAGGAGCTCCAATGCTCGCTCAAAAGCTTCGAGGACAACGTCATCAGCGTCTGCTATCGCTTCGCGCGGCACACCAATCCGCAATCCGTCCAAGCGCGTGCCCTCACATGCCTCCTCGTATTTTGGTATTGACTCAAAAGGTATCGCCTCAGTTGCGTTGTCGTATGCACTCTTCCCAGATATAACGGTAAGTATGTGCGCTGCACACTTCACCGTTCGCGCGCATGGTCCAACGGTGTCTTGTCTATTGGAAAGCGGTAGTATGCCATCACGAGCGACGAGGCCGACTGTCGGCGCTACCCAACGACGTTGCTTCTCTGCGATGGTGCAACGATGCTGCCGTCAGTCTGTTTTCGTCAGCAGTGAGAAGCTGGAATCATTTCTTGCCTTAGTCCTAATAACAGCAAATGCAAGGCCAAGGATTGCGCTTATAGCAGAGCCGCTACTACTTCCTTCGGCCTTAGTTCCTGGGAAGAACGCGCCATATGTCTGGCCACCTCGTGCACTCCATCCGTTCGTCCCGTTAGACGGTCCCGAACGAAAGTTTGCCTATTTGGAGAGGTTGACTTTCCCTAGCAAGATAGCACCTGAAGCTCGTAGTTTCTGGGCGACAGTTGCTTCGCGAGGGGCCTTAGAGCCGAGTAGCGCATACGAACCGGCCGAGGTTGATGTATGGTTGTCTGTATAGATGTCCTTTAGTAGAACAGGTATACCATGTAAAGATCTAGAGCATTAGTCAAACATCGAAAATCACTTGAGGTAGGGAATTTTACCTACGAATCTTCCCTTCCTGTCGTTCTTCGTCTAGTTGTTTTGCGATCTTTTCGGCCTCTGGATTGATCTTGAGGACAACGTTAAATTTATTGTTTACTTTGGCAATACGGCGCTTATATGTCTGAACAAGCTGACAAGAGGTGAAGCGTCGAGCATCTAGCTCGGTTGACAACTCTTCGAGCGTTGCTTGAGCGAGTTTAGGAATTTGTTCGCCTATCGGGTGTGTGCCGGTCGACGTGATGGCCTATAGTCGGTGCAAAAAGGCCATGGTTATGGAGCCGAATATAACGCGAGAAAGACTTCACATCTAGACGGTAAGCCGGCAGAATGGCGAGTTACAAATGGTAGATCTTAGCGGACACTACCTTTGGTAGGTTATTAGGCACCAGCGTACTTTCCTACCAAAAGCAAGGGCCCGCGAAACCCTGAAAACGCCAAGAGTTTGTCGCGGTGTAGGAACAGCGCATATGGGGGAAGAATTGAAGGATTGAACTGAGGTTGTATTGCAGATACTATGGAAAGTTTATGTAGGTGAGTGACCGTCAACAAGGCTAGCCTAGATAGACGTAGCTCGCTAAGGTGAGTAGTCGCGAGGAGGGGGAGAGCAGGAGCAGTAGACACCCCAAACCGTGACAGAGTTTGTCGCAAGAGCCTCACCACATGTTCTTTGCCTTCTCCATCACGACCCCGCAAGATCGGCCAACCGCCCCTTCCGATGATGAGCGTGGCTAAGAATGGCACGAATGGGTCTGCGAAATCGGTGTTACCTTGGCAAGTTCTTTGTCTAACGCGGTGCCGTTCACAGCATGCAGCTGACGCAACCGATGTTCGTTCATAGTCGATGCACTAAGTGGTTTGTTCTCTGTAAATCTCCATTGAATGTGAGAATACCGTGTGCAAACGATCGCAGCTTCGAATGGCGTTGGCATTCCCGATAGCTAAGTGAAAACGGCCGAGTGCAGCCACGCAGGTTGGCTTCGGACTCCGGAGAACGACGGTACCACCCCGCTATTTCCTCTTTTGACAAATAGAGTGGCCAATCCATTCCAAAGCCACTTGGGTGCTCTCGTGAATTTAGAAATAGCCTTGTTCACGTCAACTCGACTACGTTCAGCGTACAATTTGAGCAAGCCTCCCTCCCAGAGCGTTCTGAACACTTCCAGAGACCGGAAACCCCATACCAATTCGCGATTGTTTGGTAAGACACCATGCCCTTCGCCTCACTTGGCTTTGCTGGATATCAGCACTACTGCTCATTCCGGTACTAGTAAGGTAGGCGCCGAAACGCAGCGCTTACAACGTGCGGTTGTCATGACTAGATACCCTGGTACGCAGGTCCGGGGCATAAAAGTCGATTTATTCTGGTACGTTGTCGCTCTAAATACCTTCAACCCCTCCCCAGTCTTACGATATTTGCATCGAGCAAGATGTCCTTATGTAACATCTTCTATCACTATCCCATGTTCGCCATCTTGTCACTTCTTCTTGGTGCATCAGGTGCCGAGAGCACAAATGTACGCAATTCGGACTCGCATACCTTCCCCCCAGTAAACAGCACACTCTTATTCATCTCATGGACTAGATGTCCTTCCGAACTTGGACTTCCTTCTAGCCTAGAATGCGCCAAGTTTTCTGTTCCTATCGATTGGGACACCCCCTATGGTGAGCACTTCGACCTTGGGCTTGTCAAGCTACCCGCAATACCTTCAAATACCACTTCCAAAGTCGGCTCTTTATTCATAAACCCCGGCGCACCTGGCGCGCTGGCATTAACTGTGGTATCATCCATGGCACAAGGTGCATTCCAGAATCAAACGCTATAGCTTCGAGCTGTTTTCGACATCATCGGTTTGGACCCGCGTGGTACCGGCATGAGTCACCAGATCACTTGCAGCAAAGACATCTACGCTGAGCGTGTGTCATGGTTTCCTCAAACCGAAGAAGAATACGATGCAGTCGTCGACAAAAACAAAAGACTGGGACAGTCTTGCCGTGGATTAACAGGACCGCTTCTTGAACATGTCGATACTATCAGCGCGGCGAAAGACCACGAAGCTGTGCGCGTCTCTCTTGGAAACGAGCCTATGAATTTTCTTGGGCTTTCCTATGGCTCTCAACTGGGGGCACAGTACATCAGCCTCTTTCCAGAGAACTTCCGTACACTGGCTCTCGATGCCATCGTACAACACTCGCAATCCGACGCCGTGAACATCCATATCGACACATCCTCTTATGAACTCGTGCTCAAACACTTCTTCGACTGGGCTGCTACGGATGCGTCTTCAGCGCTTTATGGACAAGATGTGATAGCGCTGAGGTTGGACTTACTTACCAAGGCAGCTGAAACACCGATCCCTGCATTGTCTTGCAATGGCACCGACTGTCTCACGGATGTAAATGCCGAGGAAATACTTTTCAACGCTCAAGGCTTTCTCAATTTCCCAGGAGCAGGGGTGGGTCTGGGTGTATCATGGCAGCTGCTTGCCTCGGCTCTGTTCGATGCCTCACATGGCGACGCATCCACCCTGTCGACGCCGTATTCAAACCCCGAAGTCTTCTCTCACCTGGCAATTCACTGCTTAGACCGGAACCCTTTTGAGTCTTTATCAGACATCAAAGCGAAATTGGCAATGGCGACTGCATACACCCCTCTCGTCCGAGGCGCAAGTCATAGATGGAGGACACAGCACTCATGCACGGGCTGGCCGGTTGCGGTCAAGAATCCGCCTAGGAAGCTAAATGTCAAATCTGATACGACAGTACTCATGGCAAGTAGGACGGGGGATTCTTCAACGGGTCTACATTGGGCAATAGGCATGCTAGAAGAAATTGAGAACGCAGTCCTGATAATCCGCAATGCGATGTGCATGGAAGTGTACCTCTAGGTGGAGAGACAAGCGACCTCATTGGCAGATATTTGATCACTGGGGAGGCGCCTGCAGAAAGGTTCTTGACAACAAGCTCTTGATAGAGGCAAGGTAGATAGCGCTAAGTGATATCACCCGAAAACTCACGACAATACGACAATAGCGCGTGAATAGTCTACATATCACTATCACGAGAACATGCAAAACAAGCATACGTTAACGCAGCTTAAATTGTAATTTTAAGTAGTGAATAAGAATAACAAGTTAGAAACTTAGGATATCTACAACTATAATTTGTCAGACTATCCACTATATATACCTTTATGCTACAACTGCAGGAAGGTCGGCCTTTTTGTAGTTTCACAGTTATGAGCCCGGAAACCGTTGGAAGCGCACCAGCAACGTCATTGTCGGACGATTATTCGGGTGGGTGACCACAAGCGAGAATGCCAAGAGCCGTGTCTAGGGGCTAGGGCAGGAGCGAGAGCCACGTTGAGCTAATGAGCTGCGTTCAAGTGCCAGGGCTCCTGTGACCCACGATGCCGAACGACCGCTAGTTGCAATCGCATGGTCATTGTCAAGCCTATCCGTATCGCCAAATAACATCGACCACCGCCCATATCGACGCCATGTTCTTCGTCATCTTGTTCAGTTCTTTATCTGTCGCCAGAACTGAGGGGGTGTGTCAGACTATCCACTATATATACCTTTATGCTACAACTGCAGGAAGGTCGGCCTTTTTGTAGTTTCACATAATTTTAAAAAATCAAGCTAAACTAAGCTAGGCCTTAGCCCTCTAGTTTAGTATAGCTTAGATTAGTAGAAAGAAGAGCCTAGCTGTTGATACGGCAAAGGGAAGGTTGAATCAAGTAACGGTCGTTGCAACGAGTTGAGGTAGATGATTGATTGATTGTGAGGGCAAGGCTGCAGCTCGCACACGGATTGTGCGAGCTTGCGCACAGACCATGTGATCACGTGATCGGCTATCTGCTTGGCTACGTACGGTGGCTCGATTCCCAACACTGGCTATCTTTTCTTTTATCGGTGCCTTCTGCCTCTGTCTCCGCCATGCTCCTACTACACCTTGTGGATATCCTCCGCCCCAAGTGTATCCCGAGTTGTTGACACCGTCGCATCGCGGTGTGTGGCCCGATTGACCCATCCTTGTACTCGAAGTTCAAGCTCGTTGGTGTTAATAAGCTGCTCCATAGAGGCGTTGGCATTTGCCTTTGTCATGGCGTCAGCTGGGTTGTCACGTCCATCAATCCACCTAATGTCCTTGAGCTCGCCCCGCTCGTAGGCTTCACGTAAGGCCATAATGTCAATCATAAGGCGCTTCTCCTTGGTGGTGCCGAGCTTGACCAGGCACTCGTACAGGGAGAGCGAGTCCGTACATACGACAATCGGTACGTGAGGGAGGGACAAGCGGTCCATGATGACGTTGAGGGTAGATCTGATAGCGATGGCAATGTTAACACTATAGGCCATTGCGTAGATCTTAGAGGCAAGGACGCTGCGGGTGATTCGCTTGCACTTGAGGGAGGACTAATGGATGATGTTACCGCGGATAGTGAAGCTAGTGTTGTTGGTAATCTCGTTGCCCAGGACAATCGTATATCCCATCTGTGAACTCATGTCCTTGTTGTTGGCAAACGAGGCGTCAACAAAGGCGAACAGCTTAAGATCTGTCATCTTAAGCTGGACATACGACAGTCCACAGTTGACGTTCTGCTTTTGCCAGATGATACGCTTGTTCAATCTGGATATTTCTTCTTTTGTAGGGTTAGTAGTCACCTGAGCGGCAGCAGCGAGGTCGAAACTAGCTTCTAGTTGGCAGATAGAAGCAATATACGCCCCGCGGGCTCGCTGTTGTATGTACGACTTCTAATCCGTGGCTGCCTCAAGTTTCTCGCCTTGGCGTTTCTAGAGGAGGGAGATGGTGTTGCCATCTGTTGTGACAACGCAGCCATTGAAGTCGATCTTGTTATTCTTAGTAAGGACCTCTTTCTCCTTCGCGTTAAAGCGGAGCTCGTCTTTCTCTTTGGCAGCAAACTGCTTGTCGGACAGACTGAGCGTATCGTTAGTCTAGATACCTACAATTCTAACGCTAGCTGCCGTTGACTTGGAGATAAGGAGGCATAGGTTATACGTGGACGTCTCCATCTGTAGCTTGTTGGTGTGGTGCTTAAAGTACGTAGACTACTAATATGTTCTAGCTTCTGCAATACTGTATAGAGGCTTAATTACGACTATAATTGTTCTGTCCGGGTACAATCCGCGGAGCTAAACAGGGAGGTTAGCGATAATGGTCTGCTGGAGGGCATTATTAGACTAGGTATACGCCTAGGTGATATCTCGGAGCTACAGTATCATGCTCTTAGCAATAAGAGACAGAGCAAGAGCAATAATAAGACGTTAGCTCGCTCGCTGGATAGTGGGGCTTTGGGTAAGGACAAGAGCCTTGTCGCTATCGTTGTAGCTCTAGATGACTAGCCGGGATTTCTTATAGGGCTAATTAGTTGTCTTGCTCTTAACCTTGTTAATAATACGTAACTTGAAGATACAGATACTACTATAGACGTTAGGGTTGTACATCTTGAACTTAAAGACGCCGCGGGCGATAAGTGCGTTAATCTTAGTCTAGGTTAATGTTTTAAAGGGCTGCCTAGGCGTAGTAATCTTACTAGTAGAGCGTAAGGTTTAGGCAAGGACGAGGTCGTCCTATTCTCGCTGTGTTAGGTATACCGCGTCGACAAGTCCTGTTAGTGCTGTTATAGCTAATAGCGTAATCTTAGGCTTATTCTTTAATCTCTTAGGTTAACCGCAACTACGTTAGCGTAGAGGCTATTCTAGAACAAAGTTACTATCTCTATTGTGGTAGCTACTATTATGCTTCTCTTTATGCGGCTAAGAGGAGGCGGCCTTATTATAGTAATAATGTTAAACGATAGTAGTCTAGAAGGTTGTTAGCTTGCTGTTAATCTTAACAATCGCGGCGGTGCTATCTAGGTTTAACCTAAGCAAGGTGTAAGGGCTAGTCTATCCTTTGTTCTTACGCTAGACCTTAACGTCGCTCTAGAGCGGGAGGAGGAGGACCTTAGTAACGTTAGGCCTATTGCGGGTTGCTAGCGCATCCTAAACTTGTCTTGCAGCCTTAAGCTTGCAGATCTTACTTATAGCTTTGTGTACAGCGGTAGCTTAAGCTGCGATTAATAGAGACAGAGAGGAGGTCTTCGCAAGTCGTAAGTATGTCCTAAAGACGAGGAGGGTTAGGACAAGGCTATTAGAGCTAGCAGTATTGTTAATAG
Source organism: Decorospora gaudefroyi (assembly GCA_010015605.1). Classification (NCBI taxonomy): domain Eukaryota; kingdom Fungi; phylum Ascomycota; class Dothideomycetes; order Pleosporales; family Pleosporaceae; genus Decorospora; species Decorospora gaudefroyi. Next base: position 188,502 of record ML975274.1, read on the forward strand.
CTTTAACAGCTATCTAGAGCTAGTGCTTAGGTAAGGTAGTAGTTTCTAGTTTACTAGTAATAATCTTAAAAGCATAGCGGATAACTGCGTAGTAGCGTTTAACCTTGCTAATTAAGTTGTAAGCTTTAATAGGTACCTCCTTAACTTTAATAGCTAGAGAGGTCGCGTTGTTAAGAAACTTCTTGCTAATAAAGTTCTTGCTAGCGTTAGTAGCAATTAAGTTAGGAGGTTCTACATACATGTTAATCTATATAGCTTAGAGGGTATTCTATATAGTTATAGCCTTTATGTTAGTTAGAAAGCGGGCGGCTTAAAATAAGGTAGCGTTGTTAACAGTATAGAGAATAGGCTTCTAGTTAATATACATAATATTAACGATTACTTAGGAGTTAAAATCTACGTTGTTCTAGATAGTAAATTTAAAGCGTCTAGGTGCCTTGCTATGCATCTAGTATTAGTAGCATAGCTTGTTAATCTTAGTAATAACCTCTTTATTAACATTGTTATAACTAGCCTTCTTAAGAACCTTGTATATGCAATCTACTACTAGGTAACTAAAGCGTTAGTAGAGCTAATAGAGCTTAGTCTTAGTAAGGTAGTAGACAACTATGTTGTAATAGTTAAGAAGCAACTATAGGTGTCTCTACTTGCAGACAACTAGGTACTAGTTACTATAATAGACAAGGACGTTATCTACGTTATTAAGATAGATTCTATATTTATCTATATCTACTAGGTAGAGTAGGAATAGAGTGTTTATAGGTATAATAGTAAATAAGATAGTACTAAATAGTGTCTTAACCTTAACATCTCTAATAGAGATACACTCTAGATTATCTCTAAATTAGATTTAGTAACATCTAGTAGTTAACGTGTTAATAGCAAGGTGTTAGAGTTATTGCAGCGCTATAACCTAAGTCTTGCTAGTAGTTAAGACGCTAGCTACGCTAGTGTTAGGCATAATGCCTTAGAAGATCTCCGCACTATATTAGGTGTTAAAGGTAAATAGGTAGGTCGCCTCTTAGGCGCTCTCGTTCTTGTATAGATTAATACTAGTAATTACATAGATAGTAGTAGCGTTATTAAGCGTAGTAGTAACAACCTAGCTATTAATAGGTCTATAGGTTAAGGTGTTAAACTAGAACTAATAGGTGTAGGCGTTATAGAAGGTATTAAGGTTATTATTATCTTTACTCTAGCTATTACTATTACTCTTGTTAATTCTCTTATATACTATAAGAAAGACGTAATAGTTAGAGTTAACGTTGTTATAGTCTTAAGTATAGGTCTAGAAGCGTTAACGCAACTAGGCCTACTTCTTAGTAGAGTAACGTGTTAACTAGTAGCCTTACTTCCTATATATAAAGATCTTCTTATTATACTATACGTAGTTACTACGTTCTCTACTATTATTATTACTCTAGAATCTATTCTAGTAGTTATTATTAGAATAGTTATAATAAGAGTATAAGTTATAGGCTTTATTATTATAGTTGTAATAGGCGTTTCGATTGTAGTAGTAGTTAGTATAGAAGGCGTTACTACTATTAGGTAATAGTAGAGTATAATTAACGTACTACTAGGTAGAATTGCATCTAGTCTAGATGCTAATCGCGCTATAGAGCTCTAAAGCGATAGCTTTAAAAGTAGTTGCTAGTCTTATAAGAACTTAGAAGTAGGTAGGTACTCTCTAGTATATAGATACTAGCTACTCTACTAAGTTAAGCTTGTTTGTAATTCTATAGTTCTAGGTAAGGCTAAGGTAGGTGTGTTAAAGACGCTTAATAGTAATCTTAAGACACTAGGCAAGAGTCTTATTAGAATTAGTAGTAGTAATATCTTATAGTATAATAGATCTCTACTTGTTTAGAAAGTGTTAGTAGTTCTTAGTAGTGTAAAAGTATACTTAGGTTCGTTTACAAAGTTTAATAAAGGTAAGTCTCTTACTAGTAAGATACTAGTAGTAGTACGTCTACGCTTTGCCTTATAGTATAGTGCTAAAGGTAGTAGAGTAATAGTCTATAGTAACTCTAGCTTTAGTGTAAAG